>JAURVB010014578.1:0-96639 GCA_033002965.1 Piper betle | reverse complement strand
ATAAAAAAGGAAGAAATAAAGGGTAACACTTTGGTGATTACTAGATGATGAGGTGGGAGATGTTGAAGAACTTTTGTGATCTTAGGAAATTAGAAAATTCTAATTGAGGTTTTGGTCGGACACTAAGGGAAGAGGAAGCGAGGGGCAGTCTAATTGAGACATAAGGCAAATATTTAATTAAGATTAAGATAACATGTGGGCTTTACATTCGTGTCAACCCATTTAATTTAGTATCATTCCAAAATATTTTTTCTTTGAAATTATTAAGCAAATTACCTTACATGCTCTCTTTAATCTCAATTAAATATTTGCCTCGTCTCAATCAAACTACCATCCCACCTTCTCTTGCCTTATTGTCCCATCAAAACCTCAATTAGATTTATTTTGATAATGAAAGCCCTAAATGCTTAACTTTATACTTTTAAAGAGGAAAACAATACAAGAGAAGCAAGGTAAGTCGTATGAAGCCTTCCTCCCACCTCATCGTCCAGTAACCCAAGTGTTGCCCTCATTTTTTCTTTATAAATTTGTTTGCATCATTTGTCATATTTATTATAGTAATATTTTAAAATTATTTTTGAAGATGTTCTCTCGATGCTCAAATGGACAAATTTTTTACCTATTTTTTGTTGAAAAAATTAAAACTATGAAAAATAGACACGGGAGTCGAACAAAAGAATTTCAAGGAAGGAGGAGCAGAATGTAGACTGTGACAATCTTGAAATTTTGTCCTGACTTGATTTCAAAGTTCAAAAGGTAGGACAACAATGCTACATTGTTATTTTAAAGGAATAATTAATTTGATTTATCCACTTATCATGTGTTTTTTGGCCCCACCCATTTTTTACATGGGCTTGTCTGATGTTCAATCATACGGCTATTGTAATTCTCTGACTTTCCAAGCCATTTGACATATGTCCATCACTTAGATCTATTGTTTTAGTTGCTCATAATTTTAAATATTTTACATTGCCGGATTTATAATTGATGAAGGATACTTTTATTCAATAAAATCGAACCTGAATTTGACTTAATTTTGAAATTATAAATAACAAACTTCATTTGACATTAATGAAGTATTTTATTATGAATATTTAATGAACTTTTATCTTGATTTTCTAAAAAATTCAGATTAAATAGTTTTTTACGAAGACTAAACCACACTAATTTATTAACTATTATAGCGTGATAACCGGAGTATTGCGCAGATTTCTCATAATATTTATTTTGACTCAATTTTGTTAATTTGAAAGAATTAAACAATTTATAAAATTTATGATAACTCAAAGCAAAAATATTGATTTTTTATTAATTAGCAATTTATTTTTTGGATGTGTTAAGATGTAATTGACTTCAACCAAACATATTTTTATGGAAATTTTATTACATTAGTTTATTTATTTCATATCGACTTATCTGATAGTGATGGGTGAATTATTTATTCTTTAAAAATTCAAGCATGTATGTGTAACAACCTAGAACATAAATTAAATAAAATAGAAGATGAAAGAAATAATATTTTAATTAGAAAGATACAAATTAGATAAAATTACTAGAGGAAGATCCTAAAACTATACTTCTTGAAATCTTAGTGAATTAAAAAAATATTTCATAAAACAATTGAACTATATAGAATATAATTCATCATAGAATATTAATGATTGATTATTAGTTAGCATAAATGTTAACAAATGAATGAACTAAAACACTGCCTTTTTGTAATATTTTAATGTAAAAATCAATTTATAGTGTAATCTCTTACTTATACAATCTAATTTTCATATAATACCTATTATATGAAATCTACAAAAAAAGTCCAAATTAGATGTGTAACTCAGTAAATTATATCTGGGGTGTACTTTATCTAAATTATCCTATATATGTTATATATAAGTAGTCATAAGTGAAGCATTAATTGAACACATTATATTAATATCAGAGACTAAAATTGGACAAAAAACATGAGACTAAATGGACAAAATAGCATGATATCTATCAGTTATTAATCATTCATTAATGCCAATATATTAAATTATATAGTGCATATCTTGCATATATACTGCTAATAAAGAAGTAATAACACACTAAATAAATTTATAATCAGAATTCTAAGTGCAGAAACAAACAATAAAATTTGATGCAATAGATTATATAGCTACCTACTAGATAGGTAAGAAGCATCTTAATTACAGACCTTCACCCGCTTATTTCTCTCCTACAACGTAATCGCTTACATCAAGAGGTGATGAAATCTTCTCCCCAACATAATCTCCGACGCCATTGAAGTAATTCGCAGAGTACTGATATAATATAAAAGATAGATTTATAATAATATTTATAATGAAGGCAATTAATTTTTATAAGGAAGAAAAATTTTACACATAATTTTACCATTAAAATTATTTTAATTAAAGGGAATAGAAGTATCATTAAAAAATTTGCTATTAATTTTACCATTAAAATAGAGCCTTGATACTGTCATGATTTTTTTTATGGTAAACAAAAATTCCCTCACAACATTGAGTTTGACGTAAACTCGAAACTTACCTACAAATTTCGAGCTTCAAATACTACCATCAATATGTTTGATTGTAAAGCATTCCTACCGTCAAAAAATAGTTTTTGATTTATTAGATAGTACTGACCTTGTTTCTAGTAGTGAAGTAGAAGCGGAGAGAAAAAACAGAAAAGAAATAAGAAATATTTCTTTGACATATTAAATATAAGGTAGAATTTCATAGTGCACAATTATTCTTTTCATTATATGCGTGTAGAAGTAAATATATATCTATATTTTAAATTTTAATGATTTAATTAACATATGATATAATATTTCATAGCGTGCAACTACTTACTTTTTTTAATAGAAAATGATATAATTTACAATAAAGAAGAAATACACAAAGAATTAGGAACCAAAATAACTACTAATAACTTTTTTAAGAAAATAATTCTAACTCAGAGCATGATCCTAGAATAATTTTATATATTATTATAAAAAAAACTCAAAGAAAATTTATATAGTATGCTCTCAAGTCCAACTAGTGTTTTAGATAGATATTAAATAATTATTGTTTCTATTATTAAAATTAATTTTGTATATTCTTAATCTTGTGATATAATATATTAATTAGTTTTAATGTACTCCGTGCATCGTGCAGGGCTATGACAAGTTTAAAATATTAATACTTTGTCCAAAATAATAATCTTCCTTAATAGCATACCCATGCAGCTGCTTACCTAGCGGTGGGATGTCAAGTCCACGCCATGCATTTTGAAAGAAGTGGAAGGCATCAATTGAGCTTCTTTGGATGAATATGAATCAAGTCTGTGGAATTAGGCACCACCAAGGCCAATTGGTTATAACCATCAATGAGAGCTTTCATCATTCTTCTGATATAATATCAAGCTTTTTTTCGGTCTAAGATAACAATCCGCCCATTTTTAATTAATGCAGAGTTTGAATTAGAAGGATATCGACAGCCCTACTTATATATTAATGCCACGAAAGTTGCTCTGCAATCTTAATTATAAGATTTTACTTATAATTAATAAGTTTTGTTTCTTAAATAAACTTGTCTGGCCTTGCCTGCTGATACTCAAATATCTCTTTTTGTTATTATTGACTTGCTTGCTGATACTGATATAAATTCAAATGTTAAATAGATGGATACCAATTACAATAATTTAGCTCATATTTGTGCAAAGTTAAACCATGATTGATTGTATTTTGGCTTCTAGTTTAGTACTTCTTTCTAATGCCTTGGTACCTTTCCCTTCGAAAACAAAACGATGTTAGAATCAACGGCGCACAATGACACTAGAGTGAGATTTTACATATTTCAATTAAACTTAATAATTTAAAAAAATTTTATTCGTATATAACAATGTACTGTAAGATAATTTTCACTCTCATTATATACTTTTCAACTCCCTTATAATGAAATATTAAGGTTTGAAGAAAATAATGTACTAGGTATTTTTCACTCTCATTATATAGTGTTATGGTTGATTATCCCTCTAGATTAATAGTTATACGGGCCTATTGATTATTTACTTACTTATTTTAAAATTATTATTATTATTATTTATTAAAAAGTCTTGAAATATAATTTTACTTAAATAAGTAACAATACTTAATAATATATACTTAAATTAAGATTCGTACATGATTGATAGTTGTTTATTTATTTATTAATGTTAATTTTTATACATTATTAATATTTTAGACTATAGATATGGATAAATACAATATTTTTATTTACACGTGTGTCACGTAACGGGTACTTCGAGGCACACGTGAACAAGGATGGAAATCTGGAAGGCGGTTTGCATGAAGATTCTACTCCCACTCATCTTATTTATTTCCCTACCTCTATCATCATCATCATCTAGTTCTCGGTATATCTATCTATCATCATCATCGTCTAAGTCTCTATCTATATATCTATTCTACCATTATCATCATCTAATTCTATATATATATACTCTTTGCTTTTTTCAGGAAAATAGATTAGGTACGTGTACGATGAGGAGCACTTGGGATGATGTACCAGATGATCTTCTCTACCTCCTCTCCCAACGATTGTCTGGTCTCGCCGCTTTTGTTCGATTTGGTGCTGTGTGCAGGTACTGGCACTCTTTCACGCTGGCCAACAACAACTGCTACAAACCAGTGCCATGGCTTTTGCTGTCCGAAAAAGAAGGTACAGACATTCGCGAATTCTTCGATATTTCGACCGGCGAAGTGTATGAACTCCCATTGCCACAGACTCGAGGTAGGAAGATCGTTGCGTCTGCCCATGGCTGGTTGATGACTGCTGGCAAAGATTCGCGGTTCCACCTACTAAATCCCCTCAATGGTATTCAAATCGAACTTCCCCCGCTACAAACATTTCAAGACGTACCCAATATCTGCACCAAAGATTGCGAGGTGGCTCGAGATTTGTTCATGAGGAGGGCTACTTGGTCCGCAAACCCTGCAGCCAGTAATGGTGATTTTGTTGTCATGGCAATCCACTTGAACTCCCACACAGCATGCCTATCCTTTTACAGGTCTGGTGATGAGAAATGGACCAGTTTTGAAGCCCGCACCCAAGTTGAGGTCGCCTTTGCAGGAGGCCAATTCTATGCCATTACCTGTGCAGGCCACGTCTTATCTTGTGACATTAGCAACAAATCGGCACCTAAGCATGCGAAAATTGCTACTGTGCCCATTTCTGTCGGCAATTGGGGTTACTACATTGTCGATTGCAAAGGGGAACTTCTGGTTGTCGAGAGGCGTCGCCAATTCGATCATCCTGATGATCTTGAATGCTCGATTTATCATACGCTTGGTTTCAACGTTTATAAACTGGATTTGGAAGGTAAGAAAGTGGTCGAAATCCAAGACATAGGTGATTATGCTATCTTTGTTGGGTTCAATGATTCTATATGCCTGCCAACCACTTCCAAGTACCTTAACAAGCCTTTCAGAAGGAATTGCATCTATTTCACTGATGACTATGACGCAGCCCTTTTACCATCTATCGAAGCTGAAGGGGGAGAAGACATGGGGATGTATAGCTTGGAAGACAAGAGCATCCAACCTTTCTATCCAGGTGTATCAAAGTCGACTTTCTCTTTTCCCATTTGGTTCCTCCCTCACTCATCTTGAGAGGAATATGTCAATGCCAAAGTACTAGAAAATCATATATTTTTTTGTTCAATCTTCCGATAGCTTTGTTTCCGATCTTGTATCAAGAGTACCAACTTCTTGCTTTGTTTGCTTGGAAAAAACTTTATGTATTGTTTAAATAATTTTAGCTTTTCAAATGATCTATGAACAATGATATTTTAGATTAAGAAACGAAATTCCGATACTACTTTCAATATGCACAGCTGCAAGTGATGTACATATATATAAAATGAAAGTAAGAAAGATGCTGAACGTAGAATGAGAAATCTTCAACAGTTTTTACAAACCTGCAAGGATCATTCCGGACAACCTTTTCTTTTTCATAGTCAGATAGAACACTTAATCAAACTCAACATGCTGTAATATAAATAAGAGGACATGTTCTTCATGAACCTTGAGAAGAACCATGACATCTGATTTAACCGCTTGACGATCCTCCAGAGGCTCGCCCAACACACTCTAATCACCGATAGTTGTTTGGCAAATTAAATATAACAAAGGCTTGAACATGTCATATAATACTTAATAATACTAGGTTAATTGAATAATGTGAGAGAGAATGTAACTTAGCCAGGGCCGAATGTAAGGGGAATATATGCATACCGTGTTCCCAGTCTTCACATCCAGGGATCCCCTTTCAATGGTAAATGAATCCTTCCACTGTGTCAATCAACATCTATCAACTAGCTTTTCTAGTCTTCAGACAAATGGATCCTTGTGACAGGTTGACTCTTGTACCATCCATGGGGCTTGCTCTGTGTTAGGAGTTTATACATTTAACATTAATATTTACTCTTCTCCTTCTGGTACATGGTCAACGAATGCACTACTCATGGCCTTCTCGATGTATAAAAGAGGATAAATTGAAGGGCAGATCAAACAGTAGATTTCTAGACTACATGTGGTTAATCCAGTCTCATTGCACCCATTTTGGATAGCTCCCTAACACTCTCACTTACATAGCAAATTCCTGCAAATTGATTACAGCAATACTATGAAAACAAGTATAACACAACATTCAATGCAACACAACAATTAGATGCATCTGAGGAGGCAGTAAATGTATCTTACCTTCAAATTTCTAAGGGCCTTTTGAGCAATTGGATCAACCATTTGTTGAGAAAAATCCCCAAAGTTAGAGATCAACAACAGCGAACACAAAATATGGGAAAATAACGCTTGAGAAATAAAATAAAATAAAACCAAAAGAGCAGAGATTTAACATGGAAAACTCTCATTTCTCGAGAGTCAAAAACTACGGGACTACAACGAACAATTCACTACTTCATTTCTCTAGAGTCAAAAACTACGGGACTACAATGAACAATTCACTACTTCAACTAAAGATTACAGCCACCAAACATATAGAGATGTAGAAGAAGATTACTCACCCAACCTATACTATTGAGATTACAAGATCTTTCTCTCAATACTCCGTATAAGATTAAACTAATGAATAATATATTTCCCTCTTCTTATCTCTATATCCCTCTCTTTTATCTCCCACATCTTGTCTTCTCTTGTCTAGGCCTGCCTTAGAATGAGGCAAATGAGTTTTTATTTATAGAGATGGTTTGAGGCCCTTCATCCTCCATGGAAAAATAAATAGCCACCTCTATTTGTATTTCGAGATTTCTTTAGTATTTCGAGTGTGACAATGGGCTACATATCATTAATATAATCATTAATATATTAACAATCTCCTACTTGGAGTCCGATTGGAACACTCCAGTCCAAATTCTTCCTCCACTTGTTTATTGCAAAAGTCCATCACCTACATGTTAGTGCATGTATCCTCTGTTGCTTTCTATACAAGAGGACACCCCCTTATATAGAACCTTTGTATTTATCCACAACTCCGGGTAGTTCTCATGCATGTCTCCAATAACCTGCATCTGACGTTGGCATCCATATCTCCACGCAAAAGAGGCTTATCTCCATGTCGATCATGCACATCTTCTGGAGTTAGTTGCAACCAACCTCCACTGTTGGCCAAGGATTGATTTCAATCTCCATCGAAATCATCTTCATCCTTATCGGCAAATCCCCTCAAGCATATCCTTCAGTGCATACTGGCTGCATGGTCGAACCCTCCAGGTTTAACCTAACTAGTCTTGGCCAACGGTCCCCTCACTCTAAGCGCTTCCAGTAAACTGCATGCCCCAAATACCGACATTGCGGCACTGCACAGCAACTCGACCCAAATACCGAAATCCCGGTAATTTGCTCGGTCATGTCCACACACCCGTTGTAACACCCCAAATCCAGTTACGCTTGTGAACCGAACCAGCATGTTACAGGCCCCGGTTAGGTCGGCTAACCTGAACCTAACTCATGCGGATCCAATCTCGGAGTCTTAAGATGAAGATACAACTCACAATACATGGATGAATGCACAAACCCTAACATAGTACTACATGAATGACATGCAAATCAAAGTACACACCAATACAATCCCGATAAAAATTAATAAAAATTTTGAAATATAACGGACAGAATTTCCCCTAAAAATACAATTAGGGGCCACTCTGTCAAGTATACATATGCCAATATATATAACCATATATCAAACAATTTCATTCATACAAAATCTAACATACTGTAACTCATTTTGAAACTTGGGTCTCAACCCACCACGCTTCCACTGCGCAATTTATTCATATTTCCTTTTCCTGTCATCATGTCTTAGTATTTCATCTCATCATGTTCTCATATTTTAGCATTTAATCATATCACATCAGTATAATAACATCATAACAAAATATAACCACTCAATCGACTGACATGTGTGCAAGCGACAACAGTACTCCTCCGTCCACACGGGCTCCTCCAATTCGTGATTATTACCTACATATAGTACAAAAACACGTCAGTAACAAGTGTTACTGGTCTGGAAAATAAAATAATTATAACAAGCTGGCTATGAGAGCAAACTCTCATATGAAAGAAAACATCATATACTCCTCGTGAACACTCTAAAGGGAACCTACTGAGGAGCCACTGGGCTACAGACCTGGTAGCATCCCAAACTAACTGATCTGTTGCTGCTGATCCCTCTCTCGGCATTTTCTTACTTTATTTCTGGTCTCAAATTCCAAGCCCTCTCCTTACCTCCATATTTCTCCTGGCCTTGAGCACGAAGGCCGAGTACTCTCAGGCAGTCGCCTTTAGTACCCTTTGAACCACAAGTCCAGACATGTGCTGTACTAAACAATACCCGCAAACCTCCATATTCTCTGGGTGTGAGGAACTCAAACGCGGAGTTGCCAGGATCCCTCGAGAATGGAACAGTCCGCTGGCACTAATCGAGAGCCCGCTTTGACTATCACGGCATCCGCTCATGGTATGTGCAGTCAATTTCTCCATCTCTCGTCTCACTGAAAACTCGATAAAATTATATATATAGGCCTGGGAAGGGATTTATATAATAGGCCCGAAAGCAACTTGTGGTGGATCTTGTTTTCAAAATCACCCTCGAGGGATCTCATCCTCGAGGGGTTATTAATCCGAAAAATATTCGGTTAAATGGCCCGAGTTAAGTGGGATCCAATAAAACGCCACTTAACCCGTCCTGCAAATAATAAAATAAACATACAATAGAAGAGCGTAAAACAGAGACGAGTCCTAAACGAACCTGGTAGAAGCTCCAAGCGTGTCATCGCGCCTAGGCAGCGAGCTCCTACTCCGTACCTACACATCAAAACTAAATACTAATGCCCGCTAACTAAATAATGCATCAAACTCAATGAACATCACACTCAAAATACAAATAGTATCCAGCTACAGCCAAATAATCATAGATGTGAAAATAATTTTAACTCATCCTATTCATACTAATTTTATTACGTTTTTCTAAGTTACGTCGTAGTCACTTATCATGCTCTCATTAGATCACTTACTCCGCATTCACACTTAATCTCATCATGCCACTCATCGTTTCATCCATAATTAAGCATTAATCACATCAATAAACCAACCCTAGCATGCTGCGCTAACAATCATCAAGTTTAAATTATAAACTCAAAGGTAATTATACCTCACGTCGTCGAGTAATCGGCGACGACTAGGGTTCCGTCGCACATCTTGGAGCTCGAATTCGGCGCTCGTCGGCGTCCGAAGTTCGATCGGGATCGACTGGATGAGCTCCGTGGAAGATCCGACGAATTCTAGTAAATCTGATTTTTCGGCAGGTTCCGGCGATTTTCCGGCAGGTTTCAATAGTTTTTCGTCAACTTCTGACGGTTTTTTGGTGACAATCACCGGCGGCATCTACTGGCTAGATAGGGGTCATATTGGGTACCATTAGAACCGACTCGGCTAGCCCAACGCATCTACGGCGTCAACATGGTCGGCAGAGATGGCGGCTCACCGGAAAATGGCAAAATAGAGGCGGCGGCTATGGGGGACTCGATAGGACCGGCCTGGGCGGCGATGGCCTCCGTTCCGGTTGGGAAAGGTCGCTGGGTGGTCGAAGGTGCTAAGGCGACCACTAGATGGGGGCTGAGACGGTCGCCGGCGGCAGAATCGGCAACGCGACCAAAACGTAGCTATGGCGCTAGGCGCGGTGATCCGGTGTCGTAGCGGCCAGATGGTGGCCGGGACTGGTCAGGGAGGCATGGCGACACCGTGGCGGGGCTAGCCGGTGACGATCGACTACAGGCCGGTGTCCACGACAGCGGTGGCGACGCTGCACGAGGGCGGCGTCGGGGCAAGGTTTTGGGGAAGAAGGTGTTGGGAGGGAAGAAAAGGGCTGGTGGCAAACTTGTAAATATTACTTGACTCGTTTCCAGCTCGAATCGAGAATAATAATTTAGTTGCTATAAATCCTTAAAAAATTCCATAAAAATCAGAAAAAATCCCATAAAATCAAACAAACACCTAAACATCATAATGATATGCTCTAGAACTATCAACCCACCCAAACTACTCGTAATGCGTCCTAACACGGTGAACGACCTAAAACTAATTCTACGATCTACTATATATAAAAATAAGAAAAATAACTAGCATACTCTAATATATTCTGATAACTCATTCTGTTCTGCTGTGTTCATGACGTTATCATCATATATTTGGGTACGCATGACCCTCATAGCTCATACACACGACTGGCATCGTCTCAGTACAAGTGTTCTGAAACTGACTCGACTCAAAAATAACAGTCAAGCCGACCGGTTCTAAATATAAAACCCTGACTCGAATCCTGGGTTTTACACCCGTGCACCCCCTCATACCACTACGCTGCTCATCTCGGTATGCCCGGTATTGGCTATCGGTACGCTCGGTCATCCACCTTGCTCTGCCAATAAGCGCCCGTAGCTATTCAGCCCAGTGTTTGGTCATCACGCCTCTCGAACTACTACCTGGAACCCGTACACCTCTAAGGTTTCCTCCTGCCCAAATACCGACATGCTCAGTACTCTCATTACCGACCATAATGCCGATACGTTCCATCGAGTACTAGTACTCTTGTAACACCCCAAGTCCGGTTCACGCTCATGAACCAAACCGGCATGTTATAGGCCCCGATTTGGTCAGCTAACCCAAACCTATCTCATGCAGAACCAATCTTGGCGTCTTAAGATGAAGACACAACTCGCAATGCATGAATGAATGCACAAACCCTAATATGGTACTACGTGAATGACATGCAAATCAAAGTCCACACCAATACAATCCCGATAAAAATTAATAAAAATTTTGAAATATAACGGACAAAATTTCCCCTAAAAATGCAATTTGGGGCCACCCTGTCAAATATACATATGCAAATATATATAACCATATATCAAACAATTTCATTCACACAAAATCTAACATGCTGTAACTCATTTTGAAACTTGGGTCTCAACCCACCACGCTTCTACTGTGCAATCTATTCATGTTCACATCATCTCATCATGTCTTAGCACTTAATTGCGTCCTATCATCATATCTTAAGTATTTAATCACATCATATCATGTCTCAGTATTTCACGTCATTCTCAATATAATAACATCATAGTAAAAATATTAATTACTCTATCAACTAACATGTGTGTGCAAACGACACCATTGCTCCTCCGTCCAGGCTAGCACATCCAACTCGTGATTGTCACCTACATATAATATAAAAACATGTCAGTAACAAGTGTTACTGGTCCAAAAAATAAAATAACTATAACAAGCTGGCTATGAGAGCAAACTCTCATATGAAAGAAAACATCATATACTCCTCGTGAACTCTCTGAAGGGCACCTACTGAAGAGTCACGGGGCTGCAGACCCCTTAGCATCCCGAACTGACTGTTTTGCTGATGCCTCTCTCGGCATTTTTCTCATTTCATCTTCTTGGTCCATATGTATATCCTAAGCCCTCTCCTTACATCCATAATTCTTTTGGCCTTGAGCACAAAGGCCGAGTACTCTCAGGCAATCGCCTTTAGTACCCTTTGAACCGCAAGTCCAGACATGCGCTGTAATAAACAGTACCCGTAAGCCTCCATGTTCTCTGGGTGTGAGGAACTCAAATGCGAAGTTGTCAGGATCCCTCGGGGATGGAACCGTCCGCTATACTAATCCAGAGCCCGCTTTGACTATCACGACATCCTCTCATGGTACGTGCAGTTGATTTCTCCATCTCTCGTCTCACTGAAAACTCGATAAAATATATATATAGGCCTAGGAAGGGATTCATATAATTGGCCCAAAGGCAACTTGTGGTGGATCTTGTTTTTGAAATCATCCTCGAGGGGTTATTAATCCGAAAAATTATTCAGTTAAATAGCCTAAGTTAAGTGGGATCCAATAAAACGCCACTTAACCCATCCTACAGGCATTAAAACAAACATCCAATAGAATAGAGTAAAAACAAAGGCGAGTCCTAAACGGATCTGGTAGAAGCTCCAAGTGTGTCATCGCGCCTAGGCGGCGAGCTGCTACTCCGTACCTACACATCAAATCTAGGAACTAACACCCGCTAACTGAATGATGCATCAAACTCAATATAATCAAACAACAAGATCATCAACCGTCAAATAATCATAAATATGAAATAATTCTAACTCGTCCTTTTCTTACCAATTTTATTGTATTTTTCCTGAGTTACATCGTACTCGATTAACATGCTCAGACTTACTTTACATCATTAGACCACTTAACATTCATTCATACTCATACATTTATCATGATAATTAATCAATCCTAGCATGTTGTGCTAACAATCATCAAGTTTAAATAATTAACTCGGAGGTAATTATACCTCTCATCGTCGACAATTAGAGACGGCTAGGGTTTTGTCACATGTCTCGGAGCTCGAATTTGGAGCTTGTCAGCATCCGAAGTTCAATCAAGTTTGACTGGATGAGCTCCGCAGAAGATCCAGCGAATCCACTTTTTCGGCAAGTTCCGGCGAGGTTCTGGCAGGTTTCAGTGGTTTTTGGCAACTTTCGGCGGTTTTACAGTAGCAGTCGCTGGCGGCATCTACTGGCTGGAAAGCAATGGTGTTGGGTACCATTGGAACCAGCTCGGCGAGCCCAACGTGTCTACGGCATCGACATGGTTAGAGGAGGTGGCAGCTCACTGAAAAATGGCTAAATCAAAGGTGGCAGCGATGGGTGACTAGATCCGGCTGGCCTGGCAGCGATGACCTTCGCTCCAATCAGGAAAGGTTGCTGGGTGGTCGAGGGTGTCGAGGTGACCACCCGATCATGGTGGCAACGGTCGTCGGCGGCGCGATGGGCGACGGAAGCGCAGCGCAAAGGCACAGCTTCCTCACGTCACAATGGTCAGATGGTGGCCGGGCCTGGTCAAGGCGGCATGGCGACGCCGTGGCGGGGCTAATCGGCGACGATCTGCAGTAAGGTAGCATCCACAAGGAAGAAGAAAAGGTCGGGGGTGAGAAAAACAACTGGGTGGAAATATCGTAAATAATACTTGACTCGTATCCAGCTCGAGTGAAGAATAATAACTAAGTCATATTAAATCCTTTAAAAAATTGGGAAAAATCTCATAAAATCAAACAAACACCAAAACGTCATAATGATATGCTCTAGAACTATCAACCCACCCAAACTACCCGTAACGCATCCTAACGCGGTAAACGGCCTAAAACTAATTCTACGATCTACTGTATATAAAAATAAAAAGAATAACAGGCATACTCTCATATATTCTGATAACTCATTATGTTCTACTATGTTCATGACGTTATCATCATATACTTGGGTACGCATGACCCTTGTAGCTCATACACGCGTCTGGCATCAGCTCAGTATACGTGTTCTGAAACTGACTCGACTCGAAAATAACGGTCGAACCGACCGGTTCTAAATATAAAACCCTGACTCGAATCGTGGGTTTTACAACTCTGCTTGTTCCAAATCCTAGAACTCGCTAGTACGCCTTGGTCACCCGACACGCTCCATTCACCTGAACTTGATCTTTGCCTACAACTCTAACACGAATTAACACTGGTAAGTTATTTTCACCACTCGGATAGCACCGACTAGGAACAACCGCCAAACCCTAGCTCCCGGCGCGTCCCACGGCTACTGCCATTACAATCCTCCCCCACCAATGAGACCTGATGTCCTCATTGAAAGGTTTAATCCTACCCAGTACTTCTTGATCTTTCTCGCCAATTGCCACAAGTCCCTCTTCTTTTCCCAGCTAGCCTCGCTTCTCGGTTCCCCTTTCCACTTGTTTTGTAGAACCTCCATTTTTTGTGGCAACTTCACCAACTCCCATGTATGAATCTTCTCCAATAATGGCACCTCATCCTTCATGGCCAACTCCCACTTAAGATGAGCTTTGTCACTCATGGCTTCATCATAGGACTCTGGTTCTCCTGCATCTGTATACAAACTCCATCTGATCCTTTGAAGTCACCAGGCTGACGTACCTATACTCCAAAATCCTCCCTACCTTTTCCCAAATTGTTACCTGAGGTAGGATGAGCTTCATTCGGACGAGCTCTTCTCGGATTGACCAAATCCACATGGAAAGGTTCGAGAAAACTAGCATGAAAAATTGGGGGAAGCTTGTGCACCTGTACCTTCTCCACCACACAAGAACTATCGTACCTTTACACCAATACCCGATGCACCTTGATACGACTGATTTTCTCCCAAATCAGTGGCTTGAGCTTCAGCTTAACTTTGTCCCCCATGCTGAATGACAATGCCCTCCTCATCAGGTCCGCATATCTCTTCATTCTGCTTGTGGCCTCAACCAATGAATCCACTGCATCCCATGCAGCTGGACACTGTACTCCACTTCCCTGTGGAGCAACTTCTAATGGTGTAAGAGGTTGGTGGCCCGTCATAACTTCAAAAGGACTAAGCTCTGTAGCTAAAAAACGATGCAGTTTATAACAAAATTGCACCGCCTCAAGGAGTCCAACCAACTCCTTTGGCTGGCTATGACGAAATGTCTCAATGCATTCGCCCTCTCAATCTATCTTGCTGACGTTCCCTTCACCCTAGGGAATCTGGACACCAAGTCCATTAAGACTGAGCTCTATGGTCTTGAAGGTGTAGGTAGTGCCTGCAGCAACCCAGCCTCTAACCTTTTTCTCCACCTTATCCTGCTGACCCACCAGACAATATCTGACAAAAAACTTCATTATCAGCGCCCGTGAAAGTGGCCCGATCATTGTTCCCCCAGTAACCCCTCTGGACAGGGATCACCAATAGCTTAGCGAGGATGATCGCCATCACCACCTCCTTGCTGCACTTGACGCCGGGCCAGACATGGCCGTTGCTGCCGCCGCCGACGAAGAAGGCCATGAACCTGGTGCGCTACCAGGCACGGGTCAACTTCTGCACCGGCATGATCTTCATGATGTCGTCCATGAGCACCGGGCCCAGGAGGGTCTCCACGATCTGGTGCACCAAAGACTAGATGTTTTTCCTGTCCCACGGCCAAACTGTGTACGCCATTCACTTCACCCTAAGGAGAACACGATCACCTCTACCCAGGTACCAACCGCCCGCCAGACTGCCCCCCACAGCCTGTCATTCTGCATGTCGAGGGAGACGAAGGCGTATGTGAGACTAGTATTGGATGGGCATCCCTGGTAAGTAGGCAAAGTCCAAAGAACCACCTCTTTGCCTGTCGGAGAGATTTCTTTCTTAGACAATGCACCATGGCCACATGCTGTAGTATACCGCTCACAGCAATGTCTGAAGCGTCCATCACCACTCCAAACAGTTGTCTGAAATCTAGCTTGGTACCTACAAGCGGTTGATGTTGTTGCTCCTATCCTCAATCTGCATCCTCCACCATTGATAATTTGCTCCATCAAATATCTAAATATTCCCAGTCATGAAAGTCTCTGCCATGACTCCCACTCAAATCAAGATCCGATTGAATGAAAGTTAAAGTTCCCACAGATGCCGCCAATTGTAGAGAAAAATCCCCAAAGTTGGAGATCAACAACCATGAACACAAAATATGGGAAAATAATGCCTGAGAAATAAAATAAAACAAAACCAAAAGAGCAGAAATTTAACTTGGAAAACTCTCCTTTCTTAAGAGTCAAAAACTATGGAACTACAATGAACAATCCACTACTTCAACCAAAGATTACAGCCGCCAAACATATAGAGATGTAGAAGAAGATTACTCACCCAACCTATACTATTGAGATTACAAGATTTCTCTCTCTCAATACTCTGTATAAGATTAAACTGATGAATAATATATTTCACTTTTCTAATCTCTATATCCCTTTCTTTTATCTTCACATCTTGTTTTCTCTTGTCTTGGCCTGCCTGAAATTGAGGCAAATGAGTTTCTATTTATAGAGATGGTTTGAGGCCCTTCATCCTCCATAGAAAAACAAACAGTCACCTCTGTTTGTATTCCGAGATTTTTTAGTATTCTGAGTATGACAATGGGCTACATATCATTAATCTAATCACATATATTAACACCATTGATGCATCAAAATCAAGATAAACACGGTACTCCGAGCATCTGCAGAGAGAAAAGAAACGGAAGAAGTGCTTAAACAACAAAGCCAATATGATATTTGCAGACAACTACAGATGAGCTTTTGTTTCATAATACATCCGATGTTTGGTATTTGCCTCAGCAAGCCATTGTTGTTGCTGCCATTCTGCTTACACCTTGGTCTCTTCCATAGAGGCTGGCTCTGCATGTGATGAGATAAATAAAGACGAGCTTCCTTCCAAGGACATTGCTTAAAGAAAAGACTGCTATTACATGGCATAGGCTCAAGAAAAAATGCCTTTGCAATGTTGATTTGACGTGTTGCAAAGACGGCCACTGCCTTGAAAAGGGCATTAGGCCCCTCATCTAGGTGAAACACTATGCATGTCTGAAATTGTAGATCATAAGATCATTAAGAAAAGTAATGTCAGGAGCAGAGGTCTTAGGGAAGAGATACTACACTCGTATACTAAAGCATATGAAGTTAACTTTTCTTCAGCAAATTTTTTAAGATACTAAAAATCCCTAAGCCAAAAACTTGTTCTGGTTACAATCATTAACTTAAATTTCCCTTCTTCCACTTGATCCCCAAAAGATGTTAGGGGCATAGATTCTAAACTATGATCTATGAAATTACAAAATGTAAAATTTTAGATGACCTGATACCTTTCATTATGACAACCTTCTCCTTTATCCCAGCTTAGGACTGGTAATGCAAAGGCATTAGTAGAGTTCAACCGACTCACTTCATTATTCAAAGTAATTAACTAACGCACAAGAAATTTAGGTTGAAGTTCCAACCTTAAAAGGCTTGTCAGTGCTAGAAACAACCGGTTCTCTTGCAAGCATCAGATTTTTACGTGGTACCTTAAGGTTTAATTCGAATCGCTAAGTCAGTTCACGGTGGTTTAATAACCATGAATTCACAATTTTTTCTTTGATTTTACACTTTACATAAAATAGTGAACATTGCCGCCTTTTAAGTTGATCCATCTTTGATAGCTTTGACTCTAATACCCTTGTTTGTCTCTCTCTTGTCATCAAATCTTCAAAATAACCTCACCATTATATTCAGACCGTCAAAAAATGGAAGGCCTTCATATTATTCTCTGGTGTGATAATGAAATAAACCAGACCACTTCGGGTTGGTTCAGAACAAATATATGTTGGACTGGGCCGGGTGGCACATGCGGCCTTGCTTTACTCTCTGTGTTCGCCGGTTTGTGGATGGTGTGTGGTGTGCTAGTTCCAATCCGGGTTGCGGGCGGGTCACAAATGCGTTCTAGCTTTGCGGTTGTGGTTTGGGCCAGTTCGGATCCGATCAAATCGTGGGGCTCCAAGATGTGATCGCGGACACAAATATGCATAAACAAGCCCAACAAACCCCCTTAGGCAGGTGGTGCAGTGGATGCTTTGGTGGCTCTGAGGACGGCATTTTCGCCAATGACAGCGAGGGTCAATTATCCAAATCGATAGATATCTGACCGATGACCGTCTTGGCAGTAGTCCAACGATAGGTGGTGCTGCGGATGGGCAACGATGGCGATGGAAAGTTTCAGCGGTGATGTATTTCAGCTTGATCTGTGATTGTATCCCGAGACAAGGGCGATCAATAGGAGGTGTCTACTTGACCTGCGGTGGCAATGACCAGCTGGACGGAGTCCGAGAAGGAACAAGCGAACACAAATTCTCGTTATCAAGATGTAGGTGTTCCTCATTCAAATCCTCATATATAAATTAAGTTATCATGTCTCTACTTCTGGAGTTAGTGTAAAAAATGAAGGATCGATTGACATGATATTACCATCACTTGCATCTCGATGATATTCACCCACTTGTTACTCCGCAGAGCCGCCGGGCAACGGAGGCTTGTCCCAAACATACCATCCACACTTGTGGCTTATACGCTGCTTCTCTCTCTCTCTCTCTCTCTCAAAGTAGTTCTTGCATGTTAAGTGCTTATGTGGGATCTTCCTTGTGAAGTATACATTCTCATGTCAGTTTTTGTCATGTCTGATCAAATCCTTTTTGGCGGCTTGAAGTTTAGACTATTATGCATATGATGCAATGAGCTTCTCCAGCTTAATTCATAATGCGCACCATTAGAGCTCTAGGACTAGGATTGATGAGATATGAGGGTTGAGTGTAGTTTATTTGATCATGTGTGTGTGTCTATATATATATATATATAGGACTAGGATTGATGAGATATGAGGGTTGAGTGTAGTTTATTTGATCATGTGTGTGTGTCTATATATATATATATATATATATATATATATATATATATATATATAGTGTAGTGTGTGTAGTGTGTGTGTGTGTGTGGCTAAAAGGTGTGGCAGTTAAAGTTGTCCTCGCATATATGCGCTAACCCAACAGGTGCCTTGGATTAAATTTGAAATCAACAGCCAGGATAAAATTCTAAGATTCCCACCATTTAGTTTTTGCTCTTGAAATTTTTTTTCGTACTCTCACTTCCTATGTCTATTTTTCATAGTTTAATTTTCCCAACATAAATTAAATATAAAATTTGTCCATTTGAGTATTAACAGATAGCAAAAATTAATAGGCAACACTTTGATGGTTACTAGATGATGAGATGGGAGATGTGAAAGAACTTTTGGGATCTTAAGAAATTATAAGAATTCTAATTGAGGTTTTAATGGGATATTAAGGGAAGAGAAAGTGAGAGGGCAGTCTAATTGAGATATAAGGCAAATATTTAATTGAGATCGAAGATAACATGTAGGGTGTTTTGCTTTACAATTTCAAAGAAAGAAAATATAACTTCATGAGTCCGTTCCATTAAACTCATTTAATATAGTATCATTACAAAATATTTTTTTCTTTGAAATTGTAAAGCAAAATACCCTAAATGCTATCTTTAATCTCGATTAAATATTTGTCTTGTGTCTCTATCAGACTACCATCCCTCCTGCTCTTCCCTTATTGTCCCATCCTAACATCAATTACATTTCTTTAGATATTGAAAATCCCAAATTCTTAACTTTATACAATGTAAGTGTTGCACCTGATTTTTTTCTTTATTATTTTTTTGCTATTGTATCGATCACTTTGTCATATTTATTATAGTAATATTTTAAATTTATTGTTGAAAATCTTCTCTCCATACTCAAACGGACAAATTTTGTATCTATTTTTTGTTGGATAAATTAAACTATGAAAAATGGACATGTTTCAAAAAATTCAAGAAAGGAGGAGCTGAGTGTAGACTGTGGCAATTAGATCTCTTTTTGTTATTATAGATTTGCTTGCTAATACCGATATAAATTCAAATGTTAAATAGATAGATAGGAATTACAATAACATAGGGTGCAATGTATGCACCAAAGTTGAACCATGATCAAGTGTATTTTGGCTTCTAGTTTAGTACTTCTTCTAACGTCTAGGTTTCTTTTCCTTCCAAAAAAAAAAACCAATACTAGAATCAACCGCGCACAATGATATGAGGAGTGAGATTTTGCATATTTAAATAAGCTTAATAATATTTTTTTAAAAATGAATTTGTATATAACAATGTACTCTAAGTTAAATTACCAGAGAAAGATCCTAAAACTATACTTCTTGAAAGTGAATTTAAAAAAATTACTTCATAAAACAATTGAACTTTATAGAATATAATCCATCATAGAAATAATATTTTTTTGAAATCTTAGTGAATTAAAAAAAATTACTTCATAACCTTTATAGAATATAATTCATCATAGAAATAATATGTTTTTAACATATTATGAAATTAAATGTTAACAAATAAATGAACTAAAACACTGCCTTTTTTTTGTATAAGTAACATGGAAGATAAAAAATTAATGAGTCAACCTAATTTTAAAGTCAATATGCATGATGCTCATATGTGTAAAGTTGGAAATATAAAATAAGAAATATAAATCATAGTTACAGTTAAAGTGGAATAGTTAATAATAATCTAATGGATGATTTTATTGCACGGTCTTCATGTATAGTTTATTTTGACTCTATTTATTTAGTTATTTTTAAAAAAAATAAAGTTTGTGAAATTTAACTCATGGTAAAAAAATATTAAGAATATGTCCACTATGTTGATTCTCGTGAAAATTCATTATAATACTTTTGTAACTTCAAGCATAATTTATTTTGACTCAATTTGGTTAATTATTTTTAAACTAATTTTACTTATTTGGAAGAGGAATGAAATACAAAATATCGATGCAAGAGATAATGTATGATATAAAAAAATCATGTACAATATAATTTCTTTATAAAATTAGTAATCTTGAAAATATAATCTTAGTTGTTATAATAGAGATTAGAGCAGAAATGATGAGAAGAAAGTGCAAAAAAATGAGAAAAAATTAATTTAACGTAGGAAAGCATGAAGTTGTAAATTATGGAAGGACAATCCGTACTTGGTTAATTTGAAGAACACGAGGCATTGGAAAATATAAAAATACTAAATTTGTTAAAATCAGTACACAAAACTTTACGAAACAATATACAAAAGTAGTTGCAATGCAACTGTCTAGTTTATAATTTATAATTTACAGTTATAATTAAAATAAATACTTTATAAAGCTAATCTCAAACGTTATAATAATTTATCGGTTGAGATTATATTCTCTATGAAATTCTCTAAATTCAATAAAAATCTCTAAAAATCGTGGACTAGCCGCGCTGAAGAAGTCCACATTGTTTTAGATTATTAGATAGATAGCTATACATAGATTATGAACTCCCGTTGCCACAGACTCGAGGGAGGAAGATCAATGGGTCTACCCATCGCTGGTTGACGAGTGCCGGCGAAGATTTGCGGTTCCACCTAACTCCCTCAATGGTAGTTAAATCGAACTTGCCCTGCTATATACCTTTCAAGACGTACCCGATTTCTGCGTCGAAGATCGCTGGGATACTCGATTATGGGTCTGCTAACATTGGTGGTTCTTTGATTAAAACACCTTCCTGTGTTGGTGAACATCTAGTTAGAGAATGGTGCATCAAAGGAAATTTTATGAAGAGTTGTGCAGTCAAGGAAACAATCTCCACGAAAAAGATTATGGAGAGTTAATCCAATCAGAAGAAGATTAATTTATGAATTTGATCACATATATTAAAGAAAGGAAGCAACTTTAATGAACACTTATCTTCATTTTCTAAAATATTCAGATTTAATAGTTTTTACCCAGGCCCAATCCACATCAATTTATTAACTATTCTAGCATGATTACCCGCGCATTGCACAGACTTCTCATATAATTTATTTTGACTCAATTTTCTTAATTTGAAAGAATTAAACAATTTATAAAATTTATGATAACTCAAAACAAAAATTGTTTTTTTATTAATTAGCAATTTATTTTTTGGATGTGTAAGATGTAAGTGACTTTTACCAAACATATTTTTATGGAAATTTTATTACATTAGTTTTTTTTTCATTTCAACTTATTTGATTGTGATCGATAAATTATTTTTTCTATAAAAATTCAAAAATGGATGTGTAATGACCTAGAATTAAATAAAATATAAGATTAAATAAATAATATTTTAATAAAAAAGATACAAAATTAGATAAAATTACCAAAGGAAGATCCTAAAACTATACTTCTTGAAATCTTAGTGAATTAAAAAAATTACTTCATAAAACAATTTAACTTTATAGAATATAATTCATCATAGAAATAATAATTTTTTAACATTTTATGAAATTAATAATTGATTATTAGTTAGCATAAATGTTAACAAATGAATGAACTAAAACACTGCCTTCTTTGTAGAAGTGACATGGAAGATAAAAAATTAATGAGTCAACCTAATTCTAAAGTCTATTTATGATGCTGTATATGTAAAGTTGGAAATGTAATATTATTTTAACGTGTTAGTTAAAATAAGAGACGTAAATCATAATTATAGTTAAAGTGAAGAAGTGAATAATAATCTAACGGATGATTTTATCGAGCGGTCTTCATGTATAGTTTATGTTGACTCTATTTATTTAGTTATTTTTTAAAAATAAAATAAAATTTTTGAAATCTAACTCATGATAAAAAGTATTAAGAATATGTCCACTATGTTGATTATCATGAAAATTTAATATAATATTTTTGTTACTTCACGTGTAATCTACTTTGACTCAATTTGGTTAATTATTTTTTAAATTAATTTTGTTTGTTTGGAAGAGGAATGAAATACAAAATACCAATGCAAGAGGTAATGTATGATATAAAAAATCAAGTATAATATAATATCTTTTTTATAAAATATAATATAAGGCATTGGAAAATAAAAAACCACGAATCAGTCAGAAATCAGAACAGTAATATAATTGTACATGAATCCTAAGTCAAAACCCGAATCTGTCAAAATCAAAATCAAACTTGTTTTAGGAAACAATATACAGAAGTAATTGCAATGCAACTGTCTAGTTTATAATTTGTATTTTATAATTATAGTTAAATTAAAAATCTTATAGATCTAATCTCAAGTGTTGTAATAATTTATTGGTCGAGATTATATTCCCTCTAAAATTCTCTAAATGCAATAAAGAATCTTCAAAAATTGTGGACTCGCCGTGCAGATAGAAACCACATTTTTTTTTAAATTATTAAATAGATAGATATATAGATTATGAACTCCCGTTGCCACAGACTCTGAGGGAGGAAGATCAATGGGTCTGCCCATCGCTGGTTGACGAGTGCCGGCGAAGATTTGCGGTTCCACCTACTAAACTCCCTCAATGGTATTTAAATCGAACTTGCCCCGCTACATACCTTTCAAGACGTACCGGATTTCTACGTCGAAGATCGCTGGGATACCCGATTATGGGTCTGCTAACATTGGTGGTTCTTTGATTAAAACGCCAGCCGGTGTTGGTGAACAGAGTGTGTGTGTGCATGTATGTTTATTTTTACTGACCGTATGCTCGAGAGAGACAAGAAATTGAACAGTGCCTACACCATGATCATCGGCTTTAGTCTCGGTATATATACTTGATTGGTATATATACTGACCATGATATATAAAGATGCTTATCAAGAAATAAACCTAGATAATCAACAACTATATCCATTAAAATTTGCTCCAAGCTATGAAAAATACCCATATAGAAACACTTTAAGATAAAATTCGATGCCATGATGCACGTACGTAAAAAGCAAACAAAATACGGAATTATTATTAGCAAATGACGATCACTATGCAAACATCAACATGCTAACTAACCTGCTCAATTGTTTTCCTGAGGAGCTCGTTGAAGGCCGCGACCCTTCCTCTACCCTGCTCCTCCTCTCCCCGCCACGGCCTCCTCTACCTCGTTCCCCCTTCCTCCCCGCTCCCCCTCGACCCCGCCGTTGAGGGTGAGCGGGGAGGAGGGCGTCCGAGATGGGAGAGGGGAGAACTAGTAGGGGAGGCCATAGCGGGGCGAGAGTGACCGTAGTGGGGCAAAGTGTCCAAGGCGTGGTCGAGGTGGAGCGCGGCCGAGTACTCTTGTTCTCACAGCCTCCTGAACGAGTACTCTTGTTTACACAGCCTCCTGAACAAGTACTCTTGTTCTCACACAGCCTCCTGAACAAATACTCTTGTTCTCACACAGGACGTTGCATATCCACGCTAGCCAAATAGTCAGGGTAGATTGATTAATTATATCTTTGGTTTCTAGTTAATGAATAATAAAATTAAGGTTGGGGCCGGAGTCCCGTAATTTCGTAGTCGACGTTTGTACCGTTGTTGCATGGTACCGATTATAAGAGCCAGTCGGATTCCTCAAGATCTTATAGAACTATGTGGGGACTTAATTTGGGCATTGGATGCTACACAACCTTGGCGTGATTATGTTTATTATGTGTGTTTGATTGGTCTGTATTGAATTATTGGTAGCCGGTGACCAGATATCGGGAGCATGGGTAGTTGGGTATGATATCAGTACTGGGGTGCGGGCATTGCGCATTGTAGCAGGTTTCATGTGCCACAGTTTGCGAGGTATTGCTGCGTACTTGTGGTGTGTAAGGCTGAGTGTTTTCAGGAAGGAAATATGCAGCTCGGGCGGCAATAGGACGATGTCTGCAGGTAGATTTGTTTTTTTAGAGCAATAGATCTAGGCAGCCTTTATAATCGGACGGCTCAGATCAAAGTTTGGGGCAGCATCTAACACACATGAACAAATAAACTAGACTCTATCCTCAAATCTCATCCATCCTAGTCCTAGAGCTCTAATGGTGCGAATTAAGAATTAAGCTGGAGAAGCTCATTGCATCAAATGCATAATATAGTCTATACTTGAGGCCGCCGAAAAGGATTTGATCAGACATGGCAAAAACCGACATGAGAATGTATACTTCGCGAGGAAGAACTAACATAAGCACTCAACATGCAAGAACTACTTTAAGAGAGAGACGCAGCAGATAAGCCACAAGTGTGGCTGGTATGTTGGGGACAAACCTCCGTTGCCCCGCGGCTCTGCCGAGTAACAAGTGGGTGAATATCATTGAGATGCAAGGGCTGTTAATTTTTTATACTAACCACAGAAGTAGAGACAGCATAGCTTAATTTTTATATGAGTATTTGAATGAGGAATACCTACATCTTGATCATGAGAATTTGCGTTTGCTTGTTCCTCACCAGAGTCAATATAACCAGCAAGGAACAGAGGACATACCTGCCACACTTGCAGCTAATCTCCTTGACCTCACTCGTAAAGTAGTTCTTACAAGTAGAACATTTATGTTGGCTCTTTGTGAAATATATCTGTCATGCCTCACCTGGCTCCGTTAAATAAGTATGTGGTTGTTTGATGGAAGTGCACATCTCTAGGTTCACCATGAAGCAAGCTTTAGAGGACTTAGTGACGAGAGGACAACACAAACACAAGATGGGGGAAATTATTGCTTTGGTTATGACGTGTACATAATTGTTGAACTTTATATTAATTTAATATATTTTACTGAACCGTTAAAATTTAATAATATATTATTTTATTTTTAATTAGCTGTATCAATATCTTTAATTACAAAAAAATAAAAACAAATATAGACATGGATATATAATAAAATAAATCAAATAAATAATAATGTATATATCACAATTCTCATATTAAATTCAAGATCTTGAGGTAAATTAAATCCAAAACCGAAGAGTCCTGTTGTCATGCTTGAGCGGCGCCTTGAATACACTCCCCCGACCGATGGTCACACTTGAACCACGACCGAAACCGGTGGTCATGCTTGAACGGCATCAAGACTATGTTCCCCCAGCCCCACTGAAGAACGTTATCACTCTCGAGTCACAAGAGTTAACTCCTCCACAGCTGAAAAAGCCACTTGTGACTCCTGAACGACGAAAAGTCGTTTAACCTCAAAAGATTACTAAAGAGCTGCATCCATGCATAGCTCCCGTCACAGTTAAACATGAGCTTCCCCCAAGCACTTCCTCCAACAATACAATGAAACAAAAATTTCAACAATTGCTGGTAGAAAGACAACAATTTCATGCAAAAATGAAGAAAACTCAGGAGCAGCTGAACTCCCTCCAAGAAACAATGCAAGCCATTCTTGCTAGATTACCAAAAGCATCACATGAGTCTACACCTCAGAAGAGTCCTGAACAAAGAGACACTCGCCCCGAGGCCATGCATGTGCCTCAAGCATTGCAAGCACGCCCAGTACCGCCTACTTGCAGCCACATCCGCCGAAGAACACAATCGGCATTGCAATTCCTTCGTCATTGAGTGCAATCGGAGTTGTGCAGCAGTGCCAATTCCGAACATTCAAACCCCAACATCATTCAGTTCAACCGAAACTATGCAGCAGGTGCCAGCCCCGACCACTCAAGCAGCATGTCAACAAATTCAACATTTTGCTTTTTGCATGTCTTTATCGTCTACTCTACCAGCTTCATCAACAATACCAACAAAATTCTTGTCCAACTCTTCGAAGTCGACTTCAACAGAAGTCGATTAGTCTTTGCAGCCAATAACACTTCAAAGTGACCAAGAGCCACAACATGTTTTACCTCCAAAAGCACTCTTGCCAGCTCCTCACTTGGCTCTTTTCCACGTTTGTGGCATTGTATGTTGCCTTGTTTATAAAAATATTCACACCAATCTAACCACCTAAAAGGCATGAACAAAACCCCTAATGTTATGATTTCATGCTTTAAATTTAAGCCCCATAGTGAGCAACCTAAAAAATGCCAATAAAATTTGTAAAAATTATATGTAAGGACTCCCTAACTGCCCACAAGAAATTTGTAAAATTTAAGGTTCAATAAAATGTATATAGGTTGTTAGTTTTGTCAGTGATCCAAACAATGCAGGAATGTAGGGTAAAACTCTAGTTTCATGATTCCAAATATAAAATCCGAAACTGTAATGAAATGGTGATAGATATTGGATGAAATTCGTCCCACACATTAAGATGTATCCCACTAGTATCATATCCAAATTTGGAAACATTTGGTTCATTGGATCACAAGTTAGGATTTTCGCAAACACAATAAGTCCACCAAACTTCAGACCCTAGCAAATACCTTCCCAAGCCCATGGGTAACCCTTAGCAAAATTAGTTCGCAGCTAAGGAATATTATTCCCAGCACCTTAGCTCAACTTTAATGGGCCTTATTTATCATATTGACCCATAGGCCAGCACTTGGTTAAATTTATATTTAAGCTTTGGAGTGTCAGGGCCACACTGGTCGAATTTTAGCCCATTTAAACATCGTTTGACCTGTCCAAAAAATCATTTGGTTAAGTCCGTTCAATAAATCTTAGAATTAAACTTAGAATTGAACTTTTCTAACTAAGTGTACATGGAACCCTAAACCATAATTAAGTCACCTAATGAGTTTAACATTTCATTAAGCATACAATTAAGATAATTAAGTGACTTATATGTTGTTTATGTGTGGAGACTTTCCCTCGATATGTGTGTTGATGTGATAAGAGTGTGATTTGGTTCCATCTTTGTGCTAAGACACATGGGATGAGCTCATTGATTTAAGACATAGAGCTTCACTCATCCTAGGTCCGTATGACCCTCCCTTTGCTTTTCCTCTGCTTGACTCCTTGAATGTCAAATTTAGCCGTGTTTTAAAAATAGAACAACATTAGCGGCGTTTTACGGAATCCCTCTGATGTCAGGTCATTTAACCATGTGTTCCACGAGTTTAATAAAACTTCAAGGTTGAAATCCTTGATAGTTTTCAAAAGATAAACTCCAAAGATGTTATTATACAAGCCCAACCTAATCCTCCTAAATATAAATACGAGGGTTTATGATTTTACGAGAAGAGTGATCTATACGGGTATTATTAATCCTACTAGTACTCTTTTAAACTATGAGGTAGTGCGAAGTATGAGGGTACTGTGTAACGCAACACATTTTCAAAATTTTTTACACTAATTTGACTATCTTTTTACTACCTGAGTACCGTGACAAATGTTATATGGAGGTTGTAAGAGCATAAACATGTTCTATGAGTTTGAATATTTGTCATGTTTGTGCATCGACTCTTTTAATAACTTATTTTGTTTACCGCTCATGTGAGGCTTCTAAAGTTTTCTAAGTTCCCGTGGATAATGAAATACCAATTTACCGGTAGCTATTTGAACTAGTAATCAAATTTATTTGATTACTGGTGTATTTTTCTATTATATGTAGGTGGGCCCATTGGCGTTGACTGGCGTAGGTATACAGATCGGGAGGCTCAATGGTTGTGGCGGGGGCCCTATGTTATGTTATGTTATGCATTTGAACTCTATGTATTTTGTGGATGACAATATTATAGACATAAGCCCTAAATTTATGCATTCGTTATGGTTTTGGATTGTTATGACATGATGGTTGTGTATGTGTGATGTGGAAATTATAATGCATGTGCGCGTGCCGAATCAAGTAATAAAAGTGATAAGAAAATATCATCTCACAAGGAATTAGTACTAAAAATTCTTAATTACTAAAATTAATTTAATTAATTACACTTAAATGGAAATGAATTCAAAGAGGGATTAAATTATAGATTAAGACTAAACTAATCTAACATGCAATATTCAAGACAAATATTAACTTTAATACGACAAACTTAGGATTTTTAACTTCACCTAGTGCTCTATATAATTAAAGTTATAACTTTTACATATAAATTGCACATTTAGATCCTTAACCACAAGAATTAATTATTTATGGCATTCTCTCGATTAACTATAAACTTATCACTTGCACACAACTTCTATATTTCTATAAAATTGTATATGCAAAATAATACTTTAATTTTGACATTAATAATTGCCCAAGACATATAAATATATCTCTATCACGCTAAATAGATAAACTAAGATTATTTTTTTAATGACAAATTTAATTTTTCTATCTCTAAACAAGATAAATCTACAGATCTAAAAATAGATAGTCAGTCTAATGATAACATTAAGAGTAGAATAAAATAGATGATCCAAAAACACAATCACATGGAGAAAAATTAATAACCTTTATCAATTCATGAACTAGGTGTCATTGAAAATCCTAAAAAGAATTTACTCCATAAAATATTATGCTAAACTCAAGAAATTAGTATGTAATGTGAAAGACATCATTTGATTACAAAGAAAACTAAATCAAAATAAGAAAACTCTTTTGGGAAAGTATCTTCTTCTTTGAATCCAACTTTTTTGTTGTTCCTTCTCATCTTTCATGCCGTCACTAAGCCGTCCAGAGTTTTTAAAAACATTATCTCTTTAAAACCCTAGTCAAGTTTATAAATGATCCACCCAATATTAAAACTGGCTCCCACTATAATTTCCAGAAATATCGAAAAAATGGTTTTCCTACTGCAAGCGATCAAGCGCTGGGGTTGTTTGAATGCTTGGGTCTTGGCCATAAACTTTTCTTAACCATAGGGCCAGCACTCAAGCGCTCTAAACCCAATGCTCAAGCGCTCTAAATCCCAACGCTCAAGTGTTGGGGTTTTGTCCAAAACACCAAACTGTGCTTTTTTCAACCAAAATTCGTTCTAAATCATCTTCTAACTCTTATACTCCGCTAGAACTACATTAATTAGTAATTTTTACACCAAAATGACAATGCTTTCTCACTTTATTAATAATATCTAATAAACTCCTAAACTAATAAAATTGAAATTAAATGACTCAAAACATAACAAAACTCAATATAAAATGCAAAGAATAATAACTCTTTTTCCAGAGTTATCAACATGTGTTTAATTTATTTTATCGTTATTATATTACTATAAAGCGGATAAACTTTGGGTGAAAGCTAACCATCGTCTGCTGCTTGTATAATGCCAGAAAGTCTCGAAACATGACAAAGAACAAATCCATGTATAGGAAACTTATTTGATTGCAATTGTATGTGCGTAGAGGAATATGGGTTAGAGAAGCATACGGGTCTTACCGCGAAAAGAATATACATGAAGACCGAGGTGTTAGGGTTTGATGCATTAGTATCCAATGATGCCTATATGTTAATTTTACTTGCGGGGTATGTGAAATGTATAATCACGATCCAATGTTTAATATGTTGCACTCATCCGCATTAAGCAAATTTAGATACCTAATCTAATCGCTTCAACTAAGAATAATAAACGAAGAATGTAGCAACATTCAACCTTTTAAGTGCAACAGGGGTGTGCCTCTTTTATAGTTCAGGGTGATTAATGCATTCTTAAAATCACTCTCTTAATCTACAGGGGAGGTTTTGCATCTGTTATGACTCAGAGTACTCATATATAAGTTTTACATATAAAAGATATGTCTTTTGTAGTATGAACTCTACACGCATTCTATGAAAGCTCAGTATGGTGTTCGTTATAAGCTTTCTGGATGGGTTGAAATCCGTTTCTACGAAGTCTGAACGTGATAGACAATGAATAACTCTTCAACTTATAATATCACGGTTCAATCTGTTCCTTTTGGCCGAATTAGGGTGTTATAATTCAATCGGTTAAGTCGATTCGTAAATCGATCAAACCAAATTAATCAAATTCCCTTTGGTAGTAGAATTCAGTAAATGAATTGCCACTAAAACAAAACAAAAACGAGCCAAACCTAAATATTTTAGTTCGGTCGGCTCAATAACTGAACAACTGAATTAAATAATAAGTTATAAGAAAACTATTTTAAAAATTATTTAATCAAAATTATATTATTATTTTAGCAAATATAATCATTTGATAAATATTTTTAAAATATATATCATATTAAACAAATAAAATCCATCATAAAAATATTATCGTATTATGATAATTAATGTGGACTATGCATTTTATAAATTTTTTAAAAAATTAGTTAATTTGGTTCGGATCGATTCGAACTAAAATATCAATATGGAACTCGATTTCTCTGCGGGCCAATTAAAAATGAAACCGAGCTATTGTTGAACCGAATCGAACTACTTATTCGACTGGTTAAATTCGATTTTCGGCTTTCACTGAAGTATCCTCACCCCTGTATATTACCCACTCTTTCCCCATTCTCAACCAAGCAAGCCATGGCTATCACTCCCCTCCCTTCCCTCACTCCCCCTTCCTCACTTCTCGTCTCTCCTCCTCTCCACCTCTCTTCCCACACCTTCTCTCCTCTCCTCCTCCTCACCATGCAGCTTCTCATGCACCTTCTACTAATTCTTTTAGGCGTGCTTTCTCCATAACCATGGCTGCCAAGGTGGGGAAGAGTGGTGGGGGAGGTGCTGCAGCTTCTGGGTTTGACCCCAGAGCTGGTGTGGCCCTGTATAAACCTAAGTCCTATGAGGTGCTTGTGTCTGATGCTGCCACTTCCCTGCTTTATGCTCTTGAGGAGTGGGAAGACCCGGCTTGAGATTGATTTTCCGTAAGTTCTGATCCGTTCGGTACGTCATGAAAATAGTTAAATTTTGATGGGTTCTTGGTTGATGTTGGTTGCTTGTGTGAGAAATACTTGAATTTGCATATGGTGGTTGATTATGTTTTTTTCTTCCAATTCTTGTCGAATTGTAGTTTAGCTTAGCTTGTTGTTAGCTTCTTTGTCTCTTTTGTTAGTTTGATGTTTGTTTATGATGTACATGTATCTACTTTTGCTATGCATGTGTGTGTGTGTGTGTGTTGAACAATTGATCATAGATATTATTTTTGCTATGCCCGTGATTCACTTTCTTAAAATTTTCATGTTTGTTAATTGTGTTCTGTTGGGTGTGATAAGCAGGCCTTTGCCGAGCAACATTTCGTCATACAAGGTAACACTTATGTTTCCAGCTGCTTATATATGTATTATCTTCAATATTTGTGTCAAGCATTCTTAGTTATTTTTTTATATTGTGTGGGAGGTACACTTCATGTTTAACTTGCTTGGCATTCTATGAGAAAAGTATTTGGTTTCTGTATTATATGTCTAGCAACTTTGATGTATAAAAGTATGAAATGATATTTTTATTTCTTGAAGGGGTCTTCAGATGAGTTCATTGATGCCAATATTCAACTGGCATTGGCTGTCGTTCGGAATCTGAAAGAGAAGAAAGGAATAAATTCCTGCATTGTGAGTTTCCAGGTCTATCTATGGTGATTGGTTTGATAAAAAAGCTTGTATGCTCTTTATTGAGTGTAAATTATTGAATTTAGGTGTTTCCAGACAAGCCTGAGAAAGAAGGGCTTCTCAGATGTTTAAAACTGCTATTGAGGCGGTATGTAATCAACTGCTGTCTGCTTGAGTGCTATTATACCATGTTTATTAGGGCAGCACATTTTCTTGGTTTTGTTCATCTTCATAGTAATTTTTTTCTTTTTGGCATTTTAGATTGATGGAACAACCATTGGCTCTTTAGATGACGTGCCTGCAGGGGCCATCACCTCGTTCTTCAAATCAATAAGAAACACTTTGGATTTTGATTTTCAATATGGCAGTGAAGAAGAAGGTTGCTTCTCTTACCCATTACCGATTCAGGATTTAGAGCCTATTTATTATCTTGAACTTCTTCGGAATCTTGCCTGGTATCTTTTTTTGGCCTTCTAACATCTGCGAACTCTCTTGTTTAGTGCAGGTGGTTGGAAACCTGATGATCCTCCATCTTTATTTGTATTCATCAATTGTAGCACCCGTGACCTTACTGCAATAGAGAAGTATCTGGTATGATGTTTCTGTATATATTGAACTTTCTGATTTATTTTTTTACCTTTCCAAATTCTTACTGGTACATTTTCTCTCATGTAAACAGTGGAAATTGTGGATAAATGAAGTCGGATAGGGTTTAACTGCTATGCGTGGCATTTAGCTATTATGATCACTATCATATGTATGTAACGAGAAGTATAGATTGACTGCGCTATCAAGCAGCTCGAAGTGAAAATGTGCCTTGTAAATCTATAATTGTTTACAGGAAAAATTTGCTGCCAGCACCCCAGCTCTCCTTTTCAACCTGGAATTGGACACTCTGCGGTACCCGTTTTTATGCTGTTTAGATCTTGGGTAAAAATACTTCATTTCTGTTTCTTCTTATTCCATCTGAGACAAATGAGTCATCTTAACTTTTCAGTGCTGACCTTGGTCTCTTGGGATTTCCCCCCAAAGAAGTGCATTATCTGTTTTTGTCACAGTTCACTCCTGTTTTCTACATACGTATAAGAGAGTACTCAAAGGTAAAGAGTTCTATGATATTAATTGTTTCTTAGTGTTAACCATATGAAGTTTATCTCTTTCCATTTTACCTCTAAACAGACGGTTGCTGTTACCCCATACATTGTCAACTACAATGGAGCATTGTTTCGCCAATACCCTGGTAAGAAGTTATGTGGGCACATTGGTTTATCAAGACTATCAAGTTCCATCACTTTTTTAACTTATTAGGTAATGTTAGGAAATTCATAATCCATGTGATTTTAGTTTCTTAACTGATAAGTCTACTTGTGTAGGTCCATGGCAGGTGATGCTAAAGAGATCTGATGGATCCTATGCTTGTGTAGCTGAAAGTGAAACTCGTTTCACATTGGGTGAAGTAATCATATTTCTCCTAAAATCTATACTTAAGCATTATTTTCGTTAAGTGGGCATCCCACAATAAATACTCCCATGCTTAGACAAAGGAAGAATTGTTGCGGGTTCTAGGACTACAAGAGGAAGAAGGAAGTTCACTGCAATTTCTCAGAAGAGGTTATAAGGTAACTTCATGTTGCAGTTTTTTTTCACAAGCTTCTTGCCACAGTTGAGTCTTAAAGTGCTTGCTGTCGGTGGATAGTTCACTGTTGTTAAATTCAAACCATGAATGTTTATTAACTACAGACGGCAACTTGGTGGGAGGAAGAACTTGAGCCCGAGGCATCTTCTGCATGGCGTAGTTAAACAAATTTGGAGTTTTTTCAAACTTGCTTCAACTAAAGCAACCTGAAGACCGATCTTATTTTTGTTGCCTCAAGTTCCTTGTCATAGAGGACACTCATTTTTACAAGCTGGTTACAGTTTCAAACTTTTCGTTAAGATTTCCATTGCTTTGATTTTCGAGCATGAATTGTAAGTTTGTAGCATTTGTGTACATATTGATTATGAACACTAAAAGTATTCATTCAAAACCAAGACAATGTTTACTACTTTTAAAGTAATTCCTTCAGATTATATATTTATGATGAAACACAAAATTTCTTGAGAATCATTTGCAGCAAGGAATTTTTGCAAGCTGATTGATTGTTCAGAACAGAACACACAAGACCAATGTTAGAACAAAGTCCCGAGTTTTTAGATTGCATCTCTTGTTGATATAACCACCAAGAAAGAGTATAAAATGAGGTGAACCTTTCTGCCATTGTATTGTATATATTTGAAATCATCAAACAGGCACCTTACGTTGATTGACGGCAGACCCATGGCATTGTGGTTGAGCATGATAGATAATATTTACAGACACAAAACGATGCATCATTTCAGCAGGAGAAACATTTTGGCTTGAATTTATTGGTGAAACACACAACTACAAACACCCAATAAAATGAATGAAGTACAATTAAAATTCTAAAAACAAGTGAAAACATGAACAAACCACCCAGACAAAGCCTAAATACATCGACCCACTGATTATCCTGTCTGCCCAAGTGTGATAACTGATCAGAAAATAGTGCCACCAAAGAATACAGAAAAAGAACAAAGTAGACTTGGATGTGATCCTCCGAACTTCTTAAGCTCAAGCTTTCTTTTAGTCTAGAGATAAAGCACAGCCATGGACTTAGTCACACATGAGGAAGCATCCATGTAGTTAGCAATATGCTTCTTGGAGGCCCTCACCCACTTGAGTTCAGATGATTCATTAATATCACACACAGTGACAAAGTCAAGAACCTGCCCAAAAATCTTAAACATCTCTACACCAAATATCTTGCCCCTGCTTGCCATGAATACAGCATTCCAATCCATGGGCGCATCTGGATGCTTAGAGATCTCAGACCAGGCAAGATAGGTTGGATCCAACTCCCACAACTTCCTCACAGTTTTGTCTCTCCTATTTGGGTCTCCATCTCGCCGACACCAAGATACAGAAAATAAGAGCAACCGATCCTTGCAAGACAAAAGGTTTGGCAGATATTCAAGAATGCGAGGAGGGAAACCAGTTGTCTGAATTTCCATCCATACATCTCTTTCTACATCGTAGGCAGCAAGCTTGTTAGTTTCAGAACAAACATAAAGCTTACTGCCGCAGACAGCACCAGAACAGACTCTCCCAAAGTCTCCCGGCAATTTGGCAATCTCCAACCATTTATTTGACATGGGATCATAAATTTCCCCAGTGTCCAGTGGCTCCTCCCAAGGACCTCGACCGCCAACTGCAATCAAAACAAATCGTTTGTCCCCCTTTCTATTCACGTGATTATTTTCCTGTTTGACAATTTTGAAAGATTTCCTCCTAGACTCAGTGGAGTGTGCAACTTCACTAGAAGCATCTGTAAGCTGCCTTCTTATTGAGAACATGTGAGGATCTTCATAAACTTCAGAGACACCCCCAATGCGTGTTCTTGAAGTCTTTTGCCTTTGCCAATCGCGCCGAGCTTGAAAAACTAAACTGAAAGAACTAACTTCTAAAAAACCCAATGTGGCACCAGATCTAGCGGTCCTCATCGATGCCACTTTATGCCAAAGTCCATTTAAGGGACTAAAAACAATTACACTCTTGTGAGTTTTAAAAGAGGTTCTATCAACTCTACCAAAGTTGCTTAGACTTGAACAACCGCCTACAATATATATTTCACTCCCAACACCTGCAACAGAGAACAAGAATCGTCCCCTCAACATATCAGATCCCATCCTATGCCAGTGATCAAGAGAGACATCCAAAGCATGCATATGCCCACTGCAAACCCCATCCTTTACAACACCAAAGACAAACATCCATGGGCTTTGATAACTACCCCTCGACCTCAACTCCATAAAATGAGGAGCAGTGGTCAAGGTCCTCCATTTCTTGCAAACAAGTCTAGCAGTCATGAGGGAGGTCAATGGCAGCCTCACCAAGCACATCTCCAGCAGATCATCAGGAAGAGTAAACTGGTTGTTCCTATTTACTGGAGGACCCTGCTCAATTTCCTTCAATTTCCTAACATTTCTCCTCCAAATCCGATCAGCTACTGCATACGAAAAGCAGTCCATCTTTGCCCCTTCAAATCCGGTAATCACCCTGTAACTCAAGCAGTCTTCTCCAGCATTTGTTTTCCTTCGGTTATTCCCACATCCATCGTTGAAATCATCAGCAGCAGTAGTATCAGCCCCAACCTTACATCCACCCGCTTGGCTATACAAGCAGAGGCAGCTGGAGTGGACCATCTTCTCAGCTCCATCTTCCCCATTACTCTCATCTCTCATCTTTGCATTGTTGTCATTGTTTCCCATTCCAATCTTTTCCTTCTTCCTCTTCCATTTCGCACTCACACTCCTAACAAGCCTCCTTGACAGAGCCAATGCTTCAAATGGCGAATCCTCTGTCACAGGCCGTGCCGCTTCTCCACAACTCTCCCCCTCCTCCTTTGTAGAACTAGTCCGAAGAAGCAGTGCCCTCTTGCCACTCCCACTACCCGACCTCTTCACACGCGCCACCCCCTCCATCTCAAACAACCCCCACCCCCTCCACAGCTTCTAACATTCACATAGACACATACCATACCAATACCAAAGCGATTGCCTTCTTGTCTCTCCCCAGTTAGCCACAACCTCCTGCATACCCCAAAACCCCAGCTGGACCCACACAATAATCTTCACACGATTCAGATTCACAATCGCCTCAGATTCACCTCCCTTCCTACCTCCAATCTAGCACAACCTACACAAAGACAATTATCAACAAATCATTCCACAAGCGTCTCAATTCCAGACAAACAAGTCCATGCAAAGAACCCAACTTTACCATTCAGGAATATCAATCCTTTCCCACTCATTGTACCAACAGCAAGAATCAACAAACCAATCCTCAAACTTTTCAAATCCGGACATATCAATCCATGCAAAATTACCATTCAACAACATAACACTCACCTCCTTCCCCACTCCAATCAACAACCTGCTCCACATCCAAAAATATCAACAAACCAATCTTCAAAATTTTCAAGTCCAGGCTACCCAATCTATAACAAAGATCTCACCTTTACCATTCACCAGCAGCAAACTCACCTCCTTCCCCACTCCAACGTATCAGAAAAGAAAACCTCAAACTTTCCAATTGCAGACAACCCAATCCATTGCAAAGATCCCAACTTTACCACTCAACACCACTCACAGCCCAAAACCCACGTCCAACCACACCTCCATTACCACTCCAGACACGCAACACCCTCCCCCAAACCCCAAAACAGCAAAAGATAAAAACTTTACTGTCCTACCACACGATAAACCGCCCAAACCACACCCCCAAGATCTCAAAACACCAAAATAGCAACAAAAAAGATCGAATCTATTGTCTTACCTCGATCTGGAAAGCAACAGCACAGCTACCAGTTAGACGCAATTAAGCCGAAGATGAAGATGATTGATCAATCAATCTGCTATCAATCGAGATCACAAAAATTGAGAAATTGATTGGAATTTGGAATATATGGAATCATGGATGGAATTGGATTGGTCGGGAGATTGGGGGATCTTGGATTTGATGATCGGAGTTTCCGGCGCGTTTGCCGGGAACCAAAATTTGTGTTCTTTTTTTCTGTGGGAAGGGATTGAGTTTGAGATAATTATAGATAAGCCCACTTCCCCTATTTTTGGTGGTGTCCAAATGATAGAGTAGAATCTATGTGGTTTTACTCTTCATTCTTAAACCAATTCAAATTATTAAACGGAAAAAATATTAAAAAATATCATAAATAATTAAATTTTAACAAGTGGATATTGTTCTTTCCGTTAAAAAAATATGAGTTGGTTGGATAATAAAGAGTATTTTATTTTATTTTATTTTGAAATAATAATAATACCGGTATGATTTTGATAAATGTTTAAATCTATTTTTAGATGACAAATGTATATCTACACTAGCTTATACTAAGCAATTTACTATCAAATTTTATTTACTTTTTTTGTTCATTTTTTTCACTATTACATAATCATAAATAGACATTTATATAATATTAATCTTGAGACTAATTTTTTTGTAAATTAATGTAAGTATTGTACGACCTTAATATTTTTCTTGGCATAAGATTTAATTAGCTTGGTTGATCTTTAAAATAGTTTGTAAGATTCTAATTATAAACAAACATATTTATATAATTACTAATTTATCTAGAAATAGCCAAATGTCTTTGACATATCATAATGCTAATAATAAATACATTCTTTTTCTTTGTTGGCTTATAATTCCCATGGACAATTCTAATAATATAACATCATAAAAGGCTTATTATTATATGGATTCATAATCAAAACTTTTAGACAATCATAGATATATCAACATGTGCAAGGTATGTTATTATGATCATGAAGTGATGATTTTAGCTGTAATTAGTCTTAAACTAAAATAAATAAATATCCAATTAAGGTTTGTTACATTATTAATTCTTAGTATTTCATGTTAAATTTAGACTTTGCATAAATAGTTTTAAGAATAATAAATGTCTCATTCAATGTTTTGATTAATTATCATTTGTTGTTGTCGTCACTAATCGTGATTTGAAAATATCTGGTTCGAATTTATGTTTCTTACACATATTTCTTAGCAATATAAAATAATAATATCATAAAAGCTACTCATATATTAAAATTTAGAAAAAGGTCAAAAACTTCCAAAATAATTAATCAAGTAACAAGTTAAAATATAATAAGGGAAATAAATGACTAAAATAAATTAGAAAAATACAAGACAAACTTTCATCGTATTAAAATATTGTCCGTAAATTTTAAAATTAAAACGATATAAATAAGCTCGTGATAGTAAAGAAAATTTTCTTGGTACATCATATTTAAAAGAAAAAAATAAGAGTCTAAATGTATATTAAGATCAAGTAAATACCAAAAAAATGGATTAGAAATTATCATGTCTATTCGTGAATAATTTTCAAACAGAACGACAATACATAATCATTTTTAAATCATTTTAAGTCATGAGTTGTCCGTAACTGACAAACCTCGCAAACATTCGGGAGTTAATCCTAATTTCATCGTAGTCGAGGGTGTAAATGTGAAAAGAAAAGCCATTGCAGTTATTCCATTCCGACAATTGGGGTTGTTTGGCGGTGAGTGCGGGCCCCAGCTCGTTCATGTAGAAAAAGTCGTCCCAATTGCATTAACAAGATCTGATGCCAACTAACGAAATAAACATGTTTTATGGTCTAAATTATATCTTAAATAATTGTAGTTTAGGGCCTTAGGGGCAATGATGCAAAATTTTGACTTATTAACAATCATATTAATAAATCTAATTCTGATTAAAATAAATAAATCCCCCCATAATGTTATTCATTCCCATCTGTCCAATTTAACATGCAACTCTATGATATGATGGTTAGCTATGGAACCTCATTGAATGACAAATAAGAATAAATAATGATCCAATCCCAGACATGTTTGGGCTTAGGACTTGGATGTTGTTGTAGGTAGAAGAAAACGTCTGAGTACCATAATTCTATGTCAATTAATGTGGCGGATATGTTTATATCAAATTGAAAGGGATTTAACTAGACAAAATTATTTTTTATCATCTAATTATTATCATCAACTTAAACTCATATGATTTTTTCTTTAAAACATCGCTAATGTTTATTAAAATCACGATTTAATTTAATCCATACATTCAAATCGCATGAGGTTTTGTTTATTTTCCATTTTTTGCGTTTTAATCTATTAATCTCTCAATTACTTCATGGATTCGATCGCAAATCAAACAACACGCACGTGGGCCCCCACTTTCGGAGGACAGCTGCCGTTTCGTGTCATACGTGGCGAGTTCCCATTGGCTAGTTAGTTAGTTTCGATTTTATGCTTTAGAATGTGATTTAAAGTGTGTCAACAAGATAAATTCTGCATTTAGATCAGTCGTAATTTAAAATTGTGGGGGGCACTTTTGTAGCTCAAATGGAATATTAAGATTTTGTTCACAGTTAGTCAGTTATGTGACTTCCACATTAGCCTATGAATGACTGTGTATTCACAAATCTACATTCCGTGCACTTATGATGGTATTTACGTTTGAATTGGCGTGTTAAATTTGGACATATGAGCTTGTTTTTTGTTCAAATGCTCCAAGTTCCTCTCTTTGTTTATCTCTAGTGGACAAGATATTTAGTATGTAATGTTTTGCTGTGGATCTATCTAGTTTCCATTTTTGTTTCTTTCTGTTTGTCTTTAAAGCGAGTCTTGAGATGAGTCTGAGTTCTGATTGGCACTGATCACATTTGCAGGCAGAGCTCGAGGTTGAATTGTCGAATGTAAGAAGTGTAGCTTTTCTTCAATGTTTTCTTTTACCATTTCTTTGAATTCTGTTGTTTTCCTTCGTGTATATTGGTTTGTCATTTTCTACAATTCACATTCAAAATCTCAAAATTATTCAGGAAAAATCTAAAAACCATTTGGACATGAGGCATCGCTTAAACTCCAAAGGTCAACGTGAAGGAAGAGTTATTAACTACAGGTTTGTGTTGTAATTTTAGGCCACAAATGGCTGTTTTGACAATCAGGTTTAAGTTAGATTTTCTTTTCTTTTCTTTAATGTCACTTTTACTGAGTCCTAGAAGTTATACTAACACTATTTCCTCTCGACATTGAAACACGATCTCTAGGAATATGAAGCAAAGAAAAAACAAATTAAGTCAACAAAATTATAAGTAATGACCTAATCTTGTGTAACTAATTGTACGAAGGCTTTTTATACCTTTTATTGAAAAGGTTGATGGGCGAACTATCAGTTGTATTGTATACTCCTCACTTTCAAAACTTTGAAATTGGGTATATTCTCATGACTATCATCTACTTATATTTATGTTCGTCCAAATTTTTCACCGCACCCCTCGGCTCAATCATGACGGTTAACCCAGCCAGTTGTGGTTGAACCCGTGGTTATGCCTAATTTAATAGAAATAAGATACGTGAGATTTATTCGGAAGGAGGGAAAGGGGTCCACGAGATTGAGGAAGACGAAGTCATTGCTGCCATTGAAGAAGACGAAGTGGAGGAAGACAAAGTTATTGCATTGAAGAAGACGAAGTGGAGGAAGACGAAGTCATTGCTGCCATTGAAGAAGACGAAGTGGAGGAAGATGAAGTCATTGCTGCCATTGAAGAAGACAAAGTTATTGCATTGGAGAAGACAAAGTTATTGCATTGAGGAAGACGAAGTTGTTGTTCGCTTACTATAAAGAAGGACGCCATTGCAGGTTGAAAAGAGGGGGGCTGGAAGACGGTGTTCCACGCCCAGGCTGTTGCTGTTAGGAGGAGGCTGGAAGACGGTGTTCCACGCCCAGGCTATTGCTGTTAGGAGGGGACTGGAAAACGGTGTTCCACGCCCAGGCTGCTGCTGTTAGGAGGAGGGCTGGAAGACGGTGTTCCACGCCCAGGCTTGCTGCTGTTAGGAAGAGGACGCCCTACTCCTACATCCTTGCTTGTTGCTGCCATTGGAGAAGAAGAAAGGGAAGGAAATGTCATGTCGCTGTCTTGCTGATTAAAAGAGTTGCTGAAATCCACCCTGCTGCAATTAAGGTCGCCATTGAAGGTTGATGTTGCTGCTAGGAGGAGGACACCCATGTTTGCTGATTAAAAGAGTTGCTGAAATCCACCCTGCTACAATTAAGGTCGCCATTGAAGGTTGATGTTGCTGCTAGGAGGAGGACACCCATGTTTGCTGGATTGAAAAAGGAGTTGCTGAAATCCACCCTGCTGCAATTAAAGACGCCATTGAAGGTCGATGTTGCGGTTAGAAGAAGGATGAGATGCCAACCTTGCTGCTGCTGATTGGAAAGAACGCTGCTCCAGCATGCTTTTGATGAGGACGCTACATTTGAAGATGAAGGTTTGCTACAATTGAAGGAGACGCTTTGGAGGAGTTATTGCAATCCAGAGGAGGAAGACAATCTTTCCCTGCTGAAGTTGAAGCAGCATTGCAGTTGCAATTTTCATGCATTCAAGCATGATATGTTTATGGAAATGAATAATTAGGATTGGAAATGGCCATCCCACCGAGTGTTATTGGATACTTGTGACTCTTTAGTCTCATCCCGCTGTCTCTTTGCGCGGCAAGGGCGCCTCGGTCCCACCGAACCCTTCCAACCCGACGCGGGAACACTCTAACCCGCACCAGCGGACGAACCCGCGCCCGAACATAAATTGGCGACTCCACTGGGGACCGTCAAGAGGTAGCAGTGCAGCTTGAAGAGATAGTGTGGATAAAAGAAAATGGCCCCCGAGACAAGGCATATGGCTAGACAAAGAGGTGCTAGTGAAGGAGAACCTTCTAACGCACCCACAAACCAACCTGAAGTGCAAATACCATCCATCACCAGCATGGGCGAGCCAGTCGCCTTGCAAAATGAAAACCCGAACTCGAACGAACAACTTCGAGAACGGGTTAGACAACTTGAATCGGCACTTGACGATGCACTCGCCTTAAATAGGCGAGCATCCGTCGCAATGGGAAGTGCATCGAGAAGAGAAGATGCCGACCTAGCAAACCGGCGAAGTCCAGACGAAGTGGACCAGCCTGCTAACCCACCGATGACAAGTAGTTTTACGGCACTATTGGAAAGGCCTTTGGCAACCGCTCCAACAAGTGTGGATTTGTCAAATACCCCTCGGGTAGATAATATGTTTTCCAATGTCTCGGGATTTATGTCTCAAGCCTCACCCTTGATAATTTCGTCGTCCGAACCAAGTTGGACGCAACACTACCCAATTATACCCCCAAGTAGGACTGAAATTAGTCCACTACCACAGTCATCATGGTTCCCACAACCACCCCACTACCCACCACCATACCCGTACCCATGGTATAGCCCTGCTATCCCTCAATCATCAGTTTCTATGGCATTTCCACCGCCAATCACCACTGCGGTGTCCGCCTCAACGGCGACGCCCTTGATGTCAATGTTTCAGCCAACAATTCCAGCCACAGTAGCTCCGCTACCAGTTAATTATCCTCCACAAGTCTATCCTGCAACAGTTCCTGTAGCACCAGTCGCACCAGTTGTGCCGATTCAGGATTCTCGATTTGATGAGTTAAAAGCCGCGATGGATGCACAAGCCGCATTAATCGCCGCATTGATAGCTCAAAAGGACAAAGAACCTAGTAAAGTTGTAAAGCGTCTTCGTCCTTTAGCCGATGAAGTTTACACGGAAATTTTGCCGGAAAAATACAAGCGCCCAACTTTTACGAAGTTCGATGGAGACGGCAATCCGGGAGATCATGTCACAATTTTTGAAATTGAGTGTGGAACAATTGTGGCAAATGAAAAATTAAAGTTACAACAATTCCCGGCATCACTTAGCGGTAATGCCTTGAGATGGTTCAATAACCGCCCCTCTGGATCAATCAATTCATGGGATGAATTTGTTGAGCAGTTTACAGAACACTTTCAATCCATGGAAATTCCAGTAACAATAGAACACTTAAGACAGTGTCAAAGGGAATCAGGGGAAAGGTTTGCAACATATGTGAAGAGGTTTAGAAGTCTCACATCTCAAATGAAAGAGACCCCTGACATTAAGGAGCTTGTGAAGATTTGTGCAATGAACGCCGGATCAGCTGCATGGTTCTTAAGTGGTGCACAATGCAACACTTTTGAACAATTGTTTGAAAGGATGTTGATTTTTGAAGAACTTGGAAGGGTTTCTGCTTCTCTGAAAAATGCTAAGGCATCAACCAATGCTGTCACTGAACTTGGAGAATCAAGTCGGGAAAAACAATTGGAAGGGCCAAGGAATAACAATGAAGATAGAAAGGCTGCGCCCCGACAACGGCGTGAATGGAGAAATATAGAAGATTACACCTTCAATGTTGGTGATACTGAAAGGTGGTTTGATGTTTTGGTCAAGCAAGGAAAAATCACTCCCTGGATACCGAAGAATCCACCTAAACCGGAGGATGAAAAGAAAGAGAATTTTTGCCGGTTTCATCAAATGCTTGGCCATCCAACGGTGATATGTCGAGATGTGATGGAAAAGATCCAAGAGTTGCTGGACAAAGGAGATATAAAGTATAAAGCTGCTAATGCTAATGTGATGACAGTAAGCCACTTATCCTTACCAATGAAGTCTCATAAAGGAAAAGAGAAACAAGGAGAGGAAATGGATGTCCCGATGGCTAATGTTGAAGACACAAAGGTGTCGCCTGCTTCCACTATAGAAGATAAAGGATGTTCTACACCTCTATCAATCCAAAAGTTTGAAGTCCAAGCTAATCAAGGAAAAAGACTTTTCGAAAAAGATGAGCTTGATAAAGAAAAGATGGAAGATCAGCTTGCTGTCAGAACAACTTCAACACAAAAGGAAGTCAAGTCAAAGATCTCAAAAACAAGACTTCGCTTGATGTGCAGCTTTGGCGGAAAGATAGTAATCCAGGGAAGGAAGCAACACTACTTTGGAGGAGACACACGACTGGTTGTACTGGAGCATGATTGTTCTTATTCAAGTCTTGTCGCCCAAATCAGGGGTACATGTTCTACCAGCATCCCTTTGGTGATTAAGTGTCAGCTACCCGGTGAAAGCTTCAATTACCTTATCACAATCGCCAATGATGAAGACTTGGTAAATATAATCAAAGAACAAGAGGAGTTCAACACAAGTCATGAATCAACATCTCGTCTCCACTTCTTCGTGTCACCAAAGATGTCAAGATCGCAATCCAACCAGACATGGGACAAGAAGTTGGGGGCTCCAATCAAAATCACTGCTGCTAGAAGGTTTAAAAGAGAAGCAGCCAACAACTCAACAAATAGTAGGAGGCATCATAAAAGATCAAGGTCACCTCCATACTATGGGCAGAAGAAGTTTGATGCCCTAAGGAAAAATCCACAAAAAGAAATTTGGATTTGGAGGCCACGAGTGTCGAGTGAGAGAGTCACTCCTCAAGATCAAAATGATGGTCAATGGCCACACTATAACCCACGAGGAGTCACCTTAGGCTAAATTATGAAAAAAAAAAAAGAATGAAAAATGAATAAAAATGTTTTGCCGATTCTTCTTTCTCAGATTGCGAAAAATCGGCAAGGGGGCTGATGTTCGTCCAAATTTTTCACCGCACCCCTCGGCTCAATCATGACGGTTAACCCAGCCAGTCGTGGTTGAACCCGTGGTTATGCCTAATTTAATAGAAATAAGATACGTGAGATTTATTCGGAAGGAGGGAAAGGGGTCCACGAGATTGAAGAAGACGAAGTCATTGCTGCCATTGAAGAAGACGAAGTGGAGGAAGACGAAGTCATGTGCCATTGAAGAAGACGAAGTGGAGGAAGACGAAGTCATTGCTACCATTGAAGAAGATGAAGTATTGCATTGAGAAGACGAAGTCATTGCTGCCATTGAGAGAAGACAAAGTCATTGCATTGGAGAAGACAAAGTTATTGCATTGAGGAAGACGAAGTTGCTGTTCGCTTACTATAAAGAAGGACGCCATTGCAGGTTGAAAGAAGGGGCTGGAAGACGGTGTTCCACGCCCAGGCTGCTGCTGTTAGGAGGAGGCTGGAAGACGGTGTTCCATGCCAGGCTGCTGCTGTTGGGAGGGCTGGAAGACGGTGTTCCACGCCCAGGCTGCTGCTGTTAGGAGGAGGACGCCCTACTCCTACATCCTTGCTTGTTGCTGCCATTGGAGAAGAAGCAAGGGGAAGGAAATGTCATGTCGCTGTCTTGCTGATTAAAAGAGTTGCTGAAATCCACCCTGCTGCAATTAAGGTCGCCATTGAAGGTTGATGTTGCTGCTAGGAGGAGGACACCCATGTTTGCTGATTAAAAGAGTTGCTGAAATCCACCCTGCTGCAATTAAGGTCGCCATTGAAGGTTGATGTTGCTGCTAGGAGGAGGACACCCATGTTTGCTGGATTGAAGAAGGAGTTGCTGAAATCCACCCTGCTGCAATTAAGGACGCCATTGAAGGTCGATGTTGCGGTTAGAAGAAGGATGAGATGCCAACCTTGCTGCTGTTGATTGGAAAGAACGCTGCTCCAGCATGCCTTTGATGAGGACGCTGCATTTGAAGATGAAGGTTTGCTACAATTGACGGAGACGCCTTGGAGGAGTTATTGCAATCCAGAGGAGGAAGACAATCTTTCCCTGCTGAAGTTGAAGCAGCATTGCAGTTGCAATTTTCATGCATTCAAGCATGATATGTTTATGGAAATGAATAATTAGGATTGGAAATGGCCATCCCACATGCGAGTGTTATTGGATACTTGTGACTCTTTAGTCTCATCCCGCTGTCTCTTTGCGCGGCAAGGGCGCCTCGGTCCCACCGAACCCTTCCAACCCGACGCGGGAACACTCTAACCCGCACCAGCGGACGAACCCGCGCCCGAACAATTTAGAAGCATTTTTAGTTGGTCACCTTGGAGTTTGGATGATTGTCATTTTCACCATATAGAACCTGATTAAACCTGTATTCTCTTGATGATATATTTGGTAGTTACTAGTCTGAGTCTCTGTTCATTTTGACCAGAGTCAGCGAGTTGAGAGCTGTTGAACTTTTGGATGATCTTTGTGACAAAATGCTAAATTACACACTTGAAGAGGTAGTATATACTTAATACTTGTCAGGTTTATTCATTCTCATTTTACATCATCAGTTTTCTCTACTTGGGCTTCTTTTTGTCAATGAAGTGTGGTTCTCTTGATATATTTGCAGTTTGGTTCATCTGAACTGGAATGGGTAAAAGTTGATTCATGGAATGGCCTTGAAGCTGGTACAATACCCTAAAGTTGCACGTTGTAGAATACAATAGTTTGTTTTGTGCTTACATTTATTGCTTTGGTTCTCTATTCTCTGTTTAGGATAAGGAAATTGCATATACACAAATATTTGTTTAATTTGTGAATGTCATCTTATGTTCATTTCTTAGATGAAAAAAGAGTAGCAAAGGCTCATGCAAAAGACATTTCCAACTACTGTGGAAGGTATGACTGCACAACTTCTAAATTAATTTGTAGATTAAATTTAAAATAAGGGTTTATGAGTTTCTGATGAGAATCTTTTAGAAAATGCTAAGAAATCCGTTCACCTTTTTTAGAGATTACTAAGGAATGGAATTATGCTTTTGTTTTTGGTATAACTGCTTTCATTTAATCTTTTACCATGTTATTGTTCATTTCTGTTGTCCACTGTTTGGCAGCTTTCTGAAACTTAACTACATGGTCATGACCACCAACCCGTCTGCTTCTAACTTTAGCTTTTGTTTGGACGTTAGGTGCTATTTTGATCCTTAGATTCATCTTGCTCTCGTGTTTTGTGGTTTGCCACACGTATTTTGACCCTTAGATGTTTTAGTTTTTTAGCCTCTTGTTGTTGCATTAGCTCTTCAGTTATTTCTGCAAATGTGTGTTTGAGTGCTTCTTACTTAATGTATCTGGTTTGTTGCCAAGGCTACCGGAGGATACTGAAGATGAGGTTAGTTGAAAGAGTATTTCCTCTTTATTACCACAATGAGTACAAGTTGCAGCTGTCTATGTGGAATACAGTAGGCGACAATGGTGGATCTGCTATATTTAGTTGATTTTTAAATTTTTTAATTAAGGGATTACCTGAGCCTGGTCATTGGCAAGTAGATAACTAGTTCATAACCAGGCGAATTTTCAGTCTAGCTTATCTATAATCAATTACACAATTAAGATTGCTTGAGTTAAATTTGAGTTAGAACTTGGTAACGAATACCTGAATGCACCATATATTGATATAAAATATGTTATAACAAATAAGCCCTTTTGTTTATCCTTGTGATTGATAAACGTCATCGAAAAATGTTACATAGGCACTCTTCAGCTGACGGAATTGATCAGAAAAGGGTCAGTGAAACCAGGAGTTGTTAAGAAGGTTTCGTGTGAAGATCTCAGCAGGCACTGTAGCCCATCCAGGTAATTATCGATTAATCTTCCAATGCCAAATTTTGTAGACTTGTGGAAGTTTTATTCATCTCTAGAGGATTCAAAAAGCGTCTGATGGTATTCTTTGTTGTTCACTCATTACAGCTTGGACGACGAGCTCTGTCACTGCAGCAAAAGCTTCAAAATGTTGTTGTTATCGGGGGTTTTCATTTGGTTGCGCGATGAAAAATTAATCATGCGCTATCAAAATTTTTGATTGGTAATTGGAAAACTCCCTCCTTTTTTGGTTTCTCTTGCATAATCCACTTTTATGGCAGTCTGACAGGCACATTGAAATGTACTATCGCAAGTGTTCTCAGCTTGCTCTAATTTACACTTTCTATGTCAATTGAAAGAATGAACAATGAGCAAAATGGTCGTGTTATTACGTCTAGTATGGCACAATTTGCAGAGTATTATTCTTGTTTCCGCAACTGATGCAGATTGAAAATCTAGCATCCAGTCTTGAATGGCTTTTCTGAAATTGCATTTATTGAAGTTTGCTCAAGGCGTTAACCACTCACCTTTGACGAAATCAATGACTAGTGCAGTGTATATATGGAGCACTTGAAATTGGTCACTGGTGAAGAATATACTTTCATTCAGCCGTTATCCATGCTCCTTTTGATATTTTTTGATCTGCCTTTTTTCAGCTCAAATGCTATATCATCAAAACGTGGGTATGGATTGCCATGACCATGGTAGAATTTGGATCTTAATGGTAATCGAAGGACAAATAAAATTAAAAACAGCATAAATTCTATTTTCAAAATTCAACTCTTACAGCTGGTTCATCTGAATATATCTCCCATTGAATATATCTCCAACAATAATTCAACACAATCAAATGCTCAACAAACAAGTTTCAATTTTAAAAAAATACTATATGAATAAACCCATGTATCTGAAAATTGTTATTCATTGAGCTCAATTAAAATAATTAGTAATTATCTAAATCAAATAACTAGCTCTAATGACAGTAGCTCACGACAAACCCTAGGTAACCCCAAAGAATAATCACCTAATAATTTATTTTTCTGACGTCAAGAACCACCAAAAATGCAACCACTGACAACAGGAACGAAATAATTTTGTACACAACCTGAAGAAGCAGATCCTGCTCAACAATTGCTGTCCAGAACTCCCTGCAAAAAGTTCAATCCTTCAGATGAAATGCTTCTTCTAACTCGGGATTTGGGAATTTCGATTCGTGGAGGTGGGTCAGGTGAGAAACATACTACAACAACAGTCAGATTGTCACAAGTGTTCCTTTTGAGAGCCTCCCTTACCAATACTTGACAGCATCTCTGCGGATCATTGTGAAGGATGAGCTCCTTCCTTGCTATGGTCACTGCACACTGACTACTCATGACATCCCACAAACCATCACAGCCTAACACCAGGAACTCATCCTCCTCGGTAAGGATGGCCTCCTCCAACTCAGGTTCTGCACTTAAAGGGCAAGCGACACCTTTAGGACCTTTCATGTGCCAATCTCCAATGGCCCGAGCTACTGATAACTGGCCATTCAAGTAGCCATCATAGACAACTCCACCCAACTTTTCTATTCTTAGCTTCTCCGAGCTGCAATTAGGCTTATGGTCACGAGACATTTCAATTGCTTTGCCTCGCTTCCCCATTACAGCACGGCAGTCTCCAGCATTTGCTACAAGCAACGTACTGCATTCCAGAGAAGGATTAGTTACAAACAGATTAATTAAATAGTCAACTACTTTGTTTCATCAACGCTGACTTAGATATAATTCTTTGTTTTTACATCTTACTTTAAGCATCAATATAATACAATAATAAAAACTAACATTCAAACATACAGAAGTAAGAAATAAAGAACAATCGTGGCTCATCAAACAAAATTTTTTCGTTCACGACATGTTTTATTGCCCAAAAGAAAATCTGAAAAAATGTTATGATTCCCTACTCCACATGTTAGTTTTTGGAGACCGGCGTAATACTACTTTCCCTAATAGCTCATGCTACAAGGGAGAAATGTTGACAATAGTTCCACATCCATAATGGATATTTGTTACACTATTCTCAACAAGAAAACAGCATGTGAAGTATTTTTGGGGGGCTTTACAGGTGGACACAAAAGAGGCAAACATTCCCCTTATAATCTGGGTCTCGCAGGATTGAAATCCATGATCTTTGGCACTAACACCAAGTAAAGATTAAACAGTTAACCATTTAAAATCTACATGATATCAGAGTCAGACGGCAAGGATCAAATCCAGCTAGTGGTGTAATACCCAATATAATGTTTGCCCAATCATGTTTGTTTCCCCAATGGATCAGCTGCATCATAATTGACCAGATTTTAAGCCGTCAACCTGCATGCACGTGCAAGGAATTGTTGAAATAGGTTAACAAGTTCCCCTTCTTAGTAGCTTTGAGCATTTAGGAAAGTTGGTAAACCATCTAAAATTTACAATAGGAACAAATCGTTGAATTTGTAATACTTGTTCAACAAGTTGAGTAGCTATAATGCTAATTTCCTTAAGAAGGAAGGAAAACAGACAAATTGTTTTCATGACAAGAGTTCATAGATCCTTCAGTAATCAGCCTTAATTAGTCGAAACATGAAAGGAGAGATGCAGAAAGAAAAAATTTTCTGTTCTCTATATAAATTCCTCTTGTTTCTGCCTCCACATTAGTCATGTTTGAAAGTCATAAACCACAATTTCTTTTTCTTTTTCAAAAATCTCGGTATAAAAACTAAAGCTAACCAGCATAAATTTTACCTTCCTAAAATTAAAGCAGTAAGAGCAGTTGTTCCAGATGAGTTGTCAAGGGAACGAGCATCAGCAAAAGCATGGTCTGCTTTAACAAATGCACTTTCATTGCCTCCTCTATGGAAGTAGGAAAATGAGTATCTTCAATGATAAATTTGAGAATGTTCTTTCGGATAAATAATGCTGCATCCACGCCGCCATGACCATCAAATACCTGATCAAATAAAACACAATAAAATTTTCACAACCTAAAGTAGCAAATATTCATCTACTTATGTACTTGGAAGATTCATCTCTCAATATTGAGAGCAACAAAATCCATGCACAATTCCAATGATGAGGTCATACATGCAAAGAGCAATTATATAATGGAATCCACCAAGCAAATACCAATTTTTTGAACTTAAATAAAGACAGCTAAAATAAAAACATTTGCACTTTCATTGAAAATTATAAATCGATACCCCATAGAAGGCTCCTGGTGATGGAAATCTTGAATTGTCTCCAAGATGATCCATGAGATTATCAATACAAATATGCTCATCTTCCATATACCGTTTAGGCCCCATCTCTGAGCAACTCCCAGAACGGAATATAGGCAAAAAGTTCAATTGCGCATCTGAAGGTGACCTTAACCCAATATAGCCGGCATCAATGTCCTGAAACATAGTAGGAGACAAGCCCACAGTTAGTTTCTCCATCCAATCTCACACAAATATATAACATAGCAAGCTGCCAAAAGGAAATGATAAAAGAAACATAAAACCATAGACGGACTTGACACTACCTCTGATTCAGAACCCAGCCGAGTTGTACTGATGCAGTTCCTCATTACTGAAAGATGCCGTGGTGGCTTTCCAACATTCATCTGCTTGAGCCTCTGCAAAGTTTCTGCTTTTTCTTCATTCAATGAAGACCCGTTGTCCTTGTATGGGCCTTCCAACACTTGGAAGGGCGGAGAGAAGTCTGTCCCGGCAGGCATTTTCCCTCCGAAATCATAAACCCACCACTTCTTTCTTGAATCGAATGCACTTGCACAATGATCCAGGTCTCAATGAAAGATAACCAATCTTCGGCAGTTTGAAAGATAAAAAGATGTTAAATTAAGAGTTGGAAGGATCTACGATACAAAAGTATGGGGGCAATAAGATCTATATGATCACGATGATGATTTGACGTTTAAAGTAAATTCAATAACCCCTTTGCAGTCAACTTGATCCAACCCAGACACCAATTACTAGCAAGGCCTAACTGAAAACCACCTTTAATGCCTCCTCATTTAACTCAACGCAACAATGGTAATAAATGCTCTCCTAAATATCAATGCTCTCAAGTCTCAAGTCTCTTCAAGCCACCCACCACGGCTTCCTAAATATCAATGCTCTCAAGTGACTTGTAACAAACTTCACCTAGAACAGTCCAACTCCTCCACCAAATGTCAATCCTCAATTGAACCACTCCAAGTTCACCTCAAATTCCCAAAATTGCCATCTTTCGTATGAAACCTCAACAATACAACTCGAACTTTGCGCCAAATTCAACAATCTAACTCTCTCACTCAATGGTAACAATCAAACGGATCCCAATTCGGCCCTCCACTTCAAACAGACTCACCAAATTCACCTAAATAATTCAACACCTTCACCTCAAAAATCGGCCCAAAAAATCATTTTCTACATCAAATTTCAACAATTCATACCCAAACTGAGCCAAATTCAAGGATCAAATTCAATCACCATCAACCAGATGTCATCACTTCAAAAAAACAAAGATTACACAAAGTTCACCTCAAATTGATCTCCCCCACCTCAAAAACCACGCAAAGTCGCCATCTTTCACATCAGAACTCAACAATTCACACACAAACGTAGCCAAATTCGACCATTCAACTCCTACCCCTAATGTCGGCTATCAACACGAGCTCAATCAGAGCCCAATTTCAACAACAAATTCATCAAAATCACCTGGAAAACACAAAAAGCATCAAAATATTATCTTCAAGCAAATGCATTCACTTCCAGCTTAAAAAATAACAAAAAAATCAAAAATAGCCAAAAATACAAAAAATCCCACTCATAATTAGCAACAAAAGATCCAAAAAATCACCAATTTCCTCCACAAAGAAACCAAAAATACTACCTCAGACATATCCAACAACTTCCAGCCCCAAATCCTACCCAAATTTCCCCAAAAACAACCAAAATACAGGATTCGCATCCCTCAACAACAACAACCGATCCGACAAACAAAAAGAGAATTCGGGAAAGAAAAGTCACCTAAAAATGCGATCTTTGTTCGCGTTGGAAAAGTTCTCTCCAAACCTTTTTTTGGTAAAGAAGGCTTCGACCATGGACGACGACGTATGACGTGGCGATATTTAATTGGTCGAGTGTGCCCTCGGTTGGTTGTTGTTTGAGGAGGGAATTGACCAATTTATCCTTATCTTATTTTTTTTATTAATGCAAAAATATTTTACCTGACATTGGTTTTTTTTGTCAGTACAAAAAATTTTACATGAAAATATGAAATGGTTGCTTGACAAATATCTCTCTTCTTTTTTTTTTGAATAAATTCATTTTTTTAATTTTTTTCTTAAGTAAAAGTTGGTATTTGCCATCTTAATGATTTCTTTAATTGTTCAATAAATAATTTTTTTATTTGGCCCTCTTGTTCCCTTTATTTAATATCTTTTTCTTTACGTTTCATCGTTTACATATGCTTTCATTAGATTTTGTGTTATTAATGTCTATAAATAATTAAATAATATAACATATTAAACCAACTGGGAATTTTGCCACCAATTTTCCAGCTAAGGAATTATATTTTCCACCATTTTTTTTTTTTTTGCAGGCCTCTGGACAATTCTGAGAGAGATAGGAAGTCCTTTATAACATCTTTAATTTAACAAGTGAAGGCCACTAGACACTATTAGACCGATGTCTTCTTGTTTTTCTCGTGCATATATTCAATGGAGTTTCTTTCCATCTTCCTCCTTTGTCCTCTCCCTGCATGGTCAAATTAATTTCAGCAAGAATGTGGAATCACTGCTTATTGCTTTTCAAACTCTCTCTACCACACGCATAATATAATAGAATGACTTTCGACGTGTTTCAGCATCTTCTTTCAATTTGCCTAGGACCCAAGAGATGTTTATGGTGTATCTTGGAACCCCATTCATCACAATCAACATTTGCATGCATGGCAACCTATGGAGCCATTTACGGTACAAACAAGCTTACTATTTTACTTGGTTGCATGCCAAATATGTGATACTTTGATAATGCTCGACCCTTTTCTACAATAGGGGTTCACTCTAATACTTCAGTACTCGAAGCTTGAGCATGCTACAAAATGGGAGGACATAAAGTTATCTTATTTTCAGCAAGATAGATTCAAATTTAAGCAGGTATGAACAGTTGATATTGATGCGTACATGTGATCCTAGAGAATTCATTCATTGGCTTTTACAAAAAATGAAAAAAATGGAGAAGAAAAAAGTAAGCAGTCACTTTGTGACTATGGAAGTGGAAATTTGGAAATTCTACCATTGGGCACCCTGCTGATTGGAAGACAGCCTTCTTGACGGGATGACAATTCCAAGGTTTGGTAAATCTTTGTTCTTGTATTCATTTGTGATGATATATGACTATAATATTAAAAGACATGCATATAATGGTACGGGTAATAGGATTGAGTTGAAAATTCAATGGCCCCTTTGTTTACACTTCTTAAAATAGTCACAAAGTGTGACGTGTGACTATTTAGCATATAAAAGACATATCCCAATGAATGAAGTAAACAGTGAATTCCGTTAGAATTCATCTGATACTTTCATGAGTTTAAGGCCGAGAATAAGGATTTTTTATGGGTAATAGGTTAATCACACAGCCAAATTATGGGCATCATCATGTAGAACCCTCGTGCTAGTGTCAGCAAATTTTCACATTTTTTTAAAAGGAATTTGCACATGTTTTTGCTGTCGTTGACATGGATGGCTGCGGCAGTAGGAGTTATCTCTTATACTTGGGAGCAGCTGTGACAGCTTTTTCCACCTCAATCAACCAGGTAAAGAACATCAACCATTCATGGCAGATTTTCCTTTTATGAAGTCTAGAGCCTGTTTGCTAACATCATATGCAGCATCTTTATCTGGTACTTATGATCCTTCCCACACTCAACAGTAGTAAGTTCTACCAGAAGTAGCGCCAGTTCTCTCATTTAAATCATGGAGCTAGTGAAAGTTTGCATCTTTTCTCTTATGGTTTTAGCTAAATAAACAAATTACATGCATGGTTTGACTGAGTTAAGCACATGCAGGTTCTTACTAGTTATAGCTGTTTTGAGAACCATTTGTTTGGATGATGAGGATCCCAAAAGTTACAACTTTATGTCGTTGTAGGGCTCACTTTCTTTTCCTAGTGGAAGCATGATGCAAAAATTGATTTTCAATTTATCTACATCAAAAGCTTTTCTTAGATTGGATGCTTTTTTCAGTGGCTTTCTCAGTGTGGGCTATTCTTGGGTATTTGGTTCGATGTTCATTTAATCAATGAGAAACAGTAATCGTCAGTTTGGTGGCAGAAATGGATCTTGTTCTGTTTGTAGCGTTTCTGGTTTTCTATTTGGGATTACTTGCAGCTTGAAATATGCATATAAGGCCATCCTTTTTTCGCATTAAATATTTTTTTAGCAGATAAATTGCATGCATTCCTATTGTCTAGAGCCATTCTTACTGAGTTTGTCTCTCTGTGTAAAATAGCTTGATGTTCTAATCTTTGTTCATATGATAAGGAACCCAAAAATCCCCACTTTATGTTGTTGTGGTTCATTTTGCTTTTCTTTTCTTTTCACTTTGATTGCAGAGATGAAGCTTTTTCTGTTTGTGGCATCTCTTGCTTTCTGCTTCGGATTGATTTCAGCTGGAAATGTGACTGCAAGGCGTCCTGCCTTTGTCCACATTGGATCCATATTCACCTTTAACTCTACTGTCGGGAGAGCAGCAAAGGTCGCCATTGATGCAGCAATTGATGATATAAACTCCAACCCCAGTGTTCTGGCAGGAACAAAGCTGGTTATTTCGTTAAAAGACACCAACTACAGTGGATTCATGGGCATCCTTGAAGGTAAGCTTGTACTACTTGTGTTCTTTCTGATCATTGTTGGTGCGTTTCATTTGATAATTTTTCTTGAGAATAACAGCTATGAAGTTCATGGAGAAGGATATTGTGGCTGTAATTGGTCCTCAAGAATCTGACACGGCTCATGTCATCTCTCATTTGGCAAACGAGCTCCATGTCCCGCTCTTGTCATTCACAGCTACAGACCCTACCTTGACATCCCTCCAATACCCATATTTCATCAGAACATCCCACAGCGATTTGTTTCAGATGGCCGCGATAGCTGAGCTGGTTGAGTTCTATGGTTGGAAGCAGGTAACTGCAATCTACCTTGATGACTCTCGTGGGAGGAATGGGGTTGTAGCATTAGGTGATGAACTGGCAGAGAGGAGGTGCAAGATTTCTTACAAATCTGCGATCTCCCCAGGACCTGGTTTGAGCAGGAATGACATCAGTGATTTGCTGATTAAGGTGGCACTCATGGAGTCTAGGGTTATTGTACTACACACAAATATCAGTTCAGGGCTTCTTGTACTCTCTGTAGCAAAGCATCTTGAAATGATGGACAAAGGGTATGTCTGGATAGCCACCGACTGGCTTTCGTCGGTGTTGGATTCGTGGATGGAAGTTTCTCCTGGTTCAATGGACTCAATGCAGGGAGTTCTTACTTTGCGGCAGCACACTGCGGATTCAGAGAAGAAGAAGGCATTTCTATCAAGGTGGAGTACATTGGCAAATAAAGGGGGAAGCAAATCTTTTGGATTGAATGCTTATGGCCTTTATGCGTATGACACTGTGTGGATCATTGCTCATGCAATTGACAAGTATTTGAATGAACGTGGAGTCATAAGTTTCTCCAATGATTCTAGATTGAAAAATGAAGAAGAGAGTGGTCTGCACTTTGAAGCGATGAGCATCTTTGATGGAGGGGAGCAATTTCGCAATGACATTTTACAAATGAATTTTGTGGGCCTAACTGGCTTAGTACAGTTTGATCATGATCGTCTCCTTGTTCATCCTGCTTACGATATCATCAATGTGGTTGGCACAGGACAGCGAAGTATTGGATATTGGTCTAACTACTCTGGTTTTTCAATTGTTCCTCCTGAATCACTCTACTCAAGGCCAGCAAACCGCTCTAGTGCGAATCAACAACTTTCCCCTGTGATATGGCCTGGTGAAACTGTTACCAAACCTCGCGGCTGGGTTTTTCCCAGTAATGGTAAGGAATTGAGAATTGGAGTACCCAACAGAGTTAGCTTCAGAGAATTTGTGTCAGAAGGGAATGTGACCAAAATGGTTAAAGGCTTCTGCATAGATGTGTTTACAGCTGCTGTGAACTTGTTGCCTTATCCAGTTCCCTATCGATTTGTCCCGTTTGGAGATGGCAAACACAATCCAAGCTTTACAGAGCTTGTAAACTTAGTTGCATCCAATGTAATGTTATTTTGTAGATGAATTGAAATGTGAATTCTGTTGTTGTCTGTTACTAGCTAAATTGATGTGCGATCTCTGCTATGGATACCAGGCATATGATGGAGCTGTAGGTGACATAGCTATTGTCACAAATCGAACCAGAATTGCAGATTTTACTCAGCCATTTGCTGAATCAGGTCTCGTCATTGTGGCTTCCGTTAAAAAGAGAGATAGTAGTCTGTGGTCATTCCTTCGTCCTTTCACCTGGCAAATGTGGCTTGTATACTTTCTGTTCTTCATTATAGTTGGAGCGGTAGTGTGGATTTTGGAGCACAGGCATAATGATGAATTTCGAGGCCCCCTAGAAAGCAGATGGTCACTATTTTGTGGTAAGAACCAACAACTTAGGACAATGTTTGCTAGAATTTTAATAAGTTTGAAGCTAGTACTGTAAATTCTAGTCTAGATAACTAAAATCAAGGAATGATGGACAACATGAAATGTCGATTCTTGTGTTGATTAAAGTGTTGCCTTTGTGCTTGTATCTAATCTGATCTCATGTATATGTCAGCTTTTTTAGAACAAATCAGAATCATTTATAAAAACACCTTATTCCTCATGCCAGTTTACATCAGTCTAATTTGAAATCTGTGGTCTTCTGCCTGCAGGTTTAGCCTTTCGACAGCATTTTTCGCTCACAGTGAGTCAAAAGGCTTTTCCATACCCTTAACTATAGATTAAATGTTCTTTCTCTTCCTGCCACTAGATTAAATGTTCTTTCTCTTCCTGCCATTTTCTCTCTATGATTTTTCTTTATGTTTGGTAATATTTTGGTTAATTAAATATTTGTGCATGCATATGTTCACTGATATATGTAAACTTGAGATGTTCTAACCACTTGTTCCAAAAGTTCAAGCTATTAGGAAATGGAACCACTAAATATTTACTTCACCAATATGATCTTATTATAAATTAATTGTGTTTTGGCCGAATAATCTTTTAGGCGCATCTTGTTAACATTTTTAACTTTGTTCTAGCTTTTTTCTCATAGTTTCCTGTATTCATTTCTTCCTGGCAGAAGAAAACACAGTTAGTTGTCTTGGCCGCACGGTGCTGCTGATATGGCTTTTTGTGGTCTTCATTATTCAAGCTAGTTACACAGCAAGTTTAACCTCAATTCTCACAGTGCAACAACTCTCTTCATCCATAACAGGCATTGAGAGTTTAAAAAAAAGCAATGATCCTATTGGCTTTCCGATTGGCTCCTTTGCTGAAAATTATCTAGTTGAGGACTTGAACATTGCCAGGTCTAGGCTTGTACCTCTTGGCTCACCTGAAGCATATGCAGAAGCACTGAACCGAGGGCCTGATAATGGAGGTGTTGCAGCTGTAGTTGAGGAGCTACCATATGTTCAGCTGTTCCTCTCTACAAACTGTAATTTCACCATTGTGGGTGAAGTGTTCACCAAGGCTGGATGGGGCTTTGTAAGTATCAAATTTCAGTTTATGCGGAACATAACTTTCCATGATTAAATTATAGTTACTAATTCCAAATGACTACTTTCAGTAGAATGATAACTTCAAGTTCTGAGTCCTGTTATGTTATTCAGTTCAAAATTCCTATGAACAAACAAGTTTACACATGTTCCGTGTCTGTACCATTTGATAGTGCTTCATAGGTTAAAATATTTGTTACCTCATTTTGTGATATTTCTCAGGCCTTCCCACGGGACTCACCCTTGGCCGTGGATTTGTCAACTGCAATTTTGAAACTCTCAGAGAATGGTGACCTCCAGAGGATCGATGGGAAGTGGTTGAAAAGTACTTCATGTGGCTCAAAGAACAAAGAGATTGATTCCGATAGACTCCATATCAAGAGCTTCCTGGGTCTTTTCCTGATTTGTGGATTAGCATGCGTAGTTGCTCTATCAATTTATATTGCAGCAACAATTCATGAATTCAATAAGAAGAATCGCGAAGAATCTGATTCCTCAAACCATGGCAGTTCTCAATTAAGGCGCATCCAAACGTTCTTAAATTTTGTTGATACGAAGGAAGATGAATCTCTGACCAGATCAAAGAGAAGAAGGCAGGATTTGTCCATGAACAGCAACAACATTGATGGTGCATGCCCCACAGCAACGAGTTTGATTCTAGTAAGTTATTTTTTACTAAGCTGTATCAATGAAATACCATTTTTCCTGAGCGGTTAGAATTTTAATTAATATCAATTGCAATAGTTCACCATATCTGTCTATCACCATTGTTGACACCTTGTTCGAGTTAAGCTCGTCATGCTTCCAATATTGATTCCAGACGATATTCAAATTGATTGACTGAATAGACATAAAGCTTTATCAAAATCTTAGTTGTCCTCTTGTAATGCCATAAAAAGTAGATAACATTGGAAAGCATAAAAAGTGCAAAAATTTTATCCCATACCACCATATTTAATTGGGCTGGAGAGGAACATTTGAATTTGCAGGAAGGCAAATATAAGTAGAAAATTAATTGAAAATTTTTTAAAAAATTGATATCACTATTCATTGTATTGTTCCATCCCCATTGATTCTTTTTTGTGTTAAGAGTAGATAAATTGGACAAATCTGCTAACATTCTCTATCTGCCCAAAATCGTTGATGACGCAAGAAGGCTTGATCTTTATTTTCAAGAGAGAACATACATGTAGAAGGTGGACCAGATGGTGAGAGCAAAAGCAGCAACCAAGTATGTCCACAAGAAAAGAACCGAGCAATCATCTTGACCAACATCAAACAGTTCGGCCATAGTTCCTGTAAAATGATTGCAAGATATTGGTTACTTTCGCTTCTAAGCCAAAAAAAAGCATAAGATACTTGATAATATGACATTCTCACGTGTTTAGACAGACAATTATTCACAATCTCTGAAATTTTCTTCAATCACTAAGACGAAATACTATGTTGAACTTTATGGCTGAAGCAGGTAAACAAGTACAACTAACAATTTACATGAAGGATACCTAGTGTAAGATTGCACATGGAATTACTTTTATTAGCATTTGTAAATATGAGAAGACAAGGATGACAAAGAAGATGCTATAGTTCGAGAATGCATACCAATATTCATGGCTGGTGGAAGAGTGAACTGAATCATCAACACAAAATGATACAACGGATCTTGTGGGAGGAACCCTAGATAAGCCGCCAATTTAACTACGGCCACACCAATCGGGGGAAGTAGAACGTAGCGCACGAGAATAACAGAAATGATCACCACTGGCTTTAGTTTACCAGATCTCAATCCTGTGTCAAACACAAAGTATCTATATTTAGCATACAAAAACATTAAAAAAAAACTTCAATGTTTGTAACATTTTCACATATTGTATGTCACCTTGAGTAAGATTTCCTCCCAATATGAGAGTGATACAGGGAATGGTACCGTCCCTGTGTTCATGAAGAGATTTTATAATTGGTTTTTAGCTCATTGTATTGATTTGCACAAACTCGGATGAAGAGACCATTTTGTGCTTACCCCAATAGCTTTATAGAATCTTGTACCACCCTAAGAGGAGCATTTGACCCAATAAGCAGGGATTTGAGCCAGGGAATTGAGCCAAAGATGAAACCCCAAATCTATAACCAGTTTAAAATAATCAAACCACTTTAGGACTGTCCTAATGGGAAAAAAATTACAGGATATCATATGAAAACTAACGAACTTACCGCAGCAATGGTTGGTGGTGCCAAGAGTTCATGAACAACCTGGTGAAGAACACCTTTTAACTTCAGCCAAATCCCCACCTTCTTAACTTCCAAGTGCACATCAATCTGAACAACATTCATGGATTAAGAAGTGCCATTGCTTGTATCAAGCATAAGAATCTTCAAAATAGAAACTTTGAGGCATTCTACCTCTTGGTTCGCATAATGTTGATCAATAATATTGGTGGAGGTGGGCAAAGTTATAGCCACATGATCTTGTCCATCTTCAACAGACTCTGTCCTTAGCAGCTGGTCCTCCAAACCAGACTCCACCTCACTATTTGGCACCTTTATTGGCTCCTCTATGGTCAATTGCTTCTGATGATAGATTTCACCAGCATTTTTAATGAGGTGGTAAGTGTAAGTCCAAATGTAAAATGCTCCAATCTGCCATTAAGACAAAATGTAGGTCATACAAACCTGAATAAATATCATCATTATTTACTTCCTATCCTACTATTGTGAGCCAATTTAAATTGATGATACAAAACCTAACAGGGAACTTAAATGAAGTAATATTTAAAAACATGATCAAATCACTCTACCGCCATAGAAAACGAAGCATAGGCCATTCCACGGACTGTGCAAGAGGCGGATTCGCCAAATGGACTGCCTTTTTCATCACAGGTGGCTGGTATTAAAATTAACATCATGTTGCCAAGGTTTCCTGTTAAAATTCGTACTTGTTAATACACATTTGTTGTTGACAAATCTTTTGTTTCATGCTATCATGTGTCAAATATATAATGTATGCATATATGATTCAAACAGATGAATTATATTAGTAATTTACCTGCAGAGCAAGTGGCAATGACTAAACCTTCTAGGTGTTTTTCAGGCCTGAGTATCTTCACTACTATCCAGCCAAGTATTCCTCCAAAGGCAAACGTGAGCCCAACGTTGACTGGCATGTACCACCTGCAAGGTTCATGGTAAATGAAATCTGCTCCTCACTTGAGAATGTGTGAACTATACAATGAGAAGCTCACCATGAAACGATTTCTTGTAAAGTGACAGTCTTGGAAAGACTAGCAAACATAAGGCAGGGCGTGAAGGCAACAAACACCACCTGCTCAAAAGTTTCTCCAATTAGAATTGGAGAGAAAAACCAACTAAATTATTTATTCAATCGTATTTACGGATGACCGGCTTTTTATAATAAATGGTGGTTGGTAGATGACTTTGTCCTATGTAAATTATTTTTATGCATGTAGCAGAGTGGTTATTTTTGAGCAAAAAGTGACAGACCTTGTTCATGTATTTCCGAGCATTGGCATGGAGAATGTTGAAGTATTCGGAGGCCAAGACGACCCCGAAAATGCTAATGAGAAGCACCTGCAACACCGGCATTGAAGCCACCTCCAATAGTGTCCAGAACCCCATCTTCTACAGGTTTTAATTCACTTCAAAACAGAATTTCACTTCTCCTTCTCCCAGAGTAAGCAACTATGTCGCCTTAGTGATTTAATTTGTAGATGGAGCAATCAAGAAAAGTCCTGAAAAGATTGAGCAAAACATACAGTTTGTTTGCAGATTGATCGATGCAAATCAATCCAATATTCTTAGCCTTTCCATGTTGATTCATCGATGCAAATATTCATCTGCATACTCTGTCACGAGTTGCTAAACCAACAACATTTATTCCTTCGAAGTATTAAAACCTATTCAAGTTCTTGTTCTTCTTCCTTGCACATCTATATACATGGAGCACATGATATAACACTAGCAAAGATACACACGTAAAAAAGAAGAAACATAGAACCTTGGAGTAGAAATTCATCAACATGGCATCTGCATGGACGATCCTTCTATTCTCTGAAATGGGTAGAACTGGAATAGAGAGAGAATATTGGAGGGATACTCAATGAAAATATATACACACACATATATATGTATATATAGTGTGCAGCCTGTATACATGAATAGAACACAAGTTTGATTTGAGTGTTCTAAGATAGAGAAAGGCTTTGAGCCTGCACCAGACGCAGCGACCGCCAGGCCTGACAAGCCGAAATAAATTGGGAGAGAGAAGATGCTGACGTGAGAAAGAGGTGTGAGGGATTCAAATCTTTGGTCATTTTTGGTTTGCTTAGTAAGATGGTGCACTGCATTTGCTTCGTTTATTAGGGATGGAAAAGCCGTCAACTAATCTGTTTGTTTGGTACAGTTTTATCCCTGTGACCTTTAACAGATTTTGGTACTTTGGATTTAATCATATATTTATTATTGGTTTAGCTAATATGTAAAGAAGGTATGTTATTTAGCCGATATTCAAAGGAAGGTATATTATTTAACGACCGTTCAAAGAAGGTATGCTATGTTAGTTAATATATTATTGACTATATATATAATATATATAGAACATTTCCTATATAATAAGATTTTTAGAGATGATGAATGGACATATTTGCTATTAATATTGAAACATAATGAAATTATATACAAATAGTTGAAGGTTTCAACATTAATATTGTATTTCATGTACAACTATTCGAAACCTAAATAATTAACGACATATTTTTTTATTTTTACTAGTTTATTGCAATCAGCCCTTAATTATCACGATGCTTACAGTATATTATCGTGTATAATCTTCCAAATTAATCCAATCATAAATTAATTTTTTGTATCTAGATAATTGTATAATTAGCATTTTAGCGCCCGCGGAAAGAATTAAATAATCATTGGCTAAAAAACTATTAATTTCGTGTTAGCCATTTTTTGATCAAAAAACAATGGCAGCTATAATTTCAGATTAATGATATGTAGTCGATGTTAAGATATCCATAAACAGATTAAGATATCCATAAACAAAAGGGCAGGGAAGAGTTCTAGTAGGAAATTTGTGCCGTCAAATCCTCCGTCTAACAATCTAACGGAGATGAGCCAGTGGACAATCCAAGGTGGGAGGAAACCGTGTTTTTGGAACGTAAACGGAACTTCTGGGCTGATAAGGCTGCTGCCTCATCTCTGACGTGATTAATTTTGGATCCATATCTAAATCGTCCCTGCCACGTGTGATAACGTTGATCTTAACCTTTTGTTTTTTTAAAACTCCATGGATGACTTGTATCGAAAAATTCCATAATTGACTTAGTTAAACATCTTTATATTAATACACCCTTGTATTGTATGTATTTGATAGATCAAAGATCATACGGTTAATTTTGATCCATCGAAAACAGGCTCCATCATATTTGATATATGTTAAACTCGAGAGTCATGTTATAAAAGAATTATTATAAGCAACAAGAAGGAGGGTGTTTTGTCTCGACCTACAAATGATTGCCTTATAATTAATTTATTCTTGACGATTCAACACCTCTAATCTTACACGAAAGAGATCCTATTGTTTGACTTTCCAAGTTGGCCTTCCACCAGCACTTTGACTATTGATTAAATAAAAAGCTACAGTAGCTTTTCTTTCCAACAACGGCTAGCGGCAACCAATTAGGTAAACTATTAATGTTACATATGATCAATTTAATTTATTTTTTAGTTGTAACTTAGAGTCATAGTCATAGCCATAACACACTAGCTAAAGAAAATCAATCTTTCGTTTTATTGATATTGTCTTTATGCCCTCAATTAATATTTTCGCTTAAAAAAACTTAATATTTTCGTTGATGCATTACCTTATTCAAACTTTCCTATTGAAATTCATTTTATACAACATTGCTTTATATGTGTAAATATAAAAACATTTATTCTTCCGGTTTTTTAGTATGTTAGTTGGGATGATGTTAGGTGAATATATTAAAGAGATATTTTAATTGTACGTTGTGTTTGTTATTATTCTGTGTATAGTTGTAACCACAAAAGGTACCTTCCAATTGTAACACTTTATTCCATTTGTAACACAAGCCAACATGTGCCTCTTTCCAACAATGGCAACCAATTAGGTAAACTATTAATGTTACATACTATCAATTTAATTTATTTTTTAATTGTAATTTAGAGTCTTGGTCATGAACACATTGGCTAAAGAAAAATAAATCTTCGTCTTAATTGATATTGTCCTTATGACCTCGATAAATATTTTCCTAAAAAAACTTAATATTTTCTTTGATGCATGGCCTCATTAAACAGATTATTTTAATGCCAACTATTAGAGTATAAGTTTGATTTTTGTTCTCAGATGGTGTTATTATCTTTCTCCTTTATTTATTTTTGTTTTAAAAAAACTAAGGATTACGATTTTTTCATCTTTAATTGGTAGGAATTACGATTGTTTATTGAATAAAAAAATAGTATTGTCTTCTTATTAATTGTCATCACATATTTAATTTATAATCTAGGCTCTATTTTCTTGTAGTCGATATTCTTTATTAGATTTCTGGTTGTTAATGATATATCTTAAAATATATAATCTGTTAAAGATTATTAAAGATTCTTAATTAACAGATATATTAGATATAATTTTATATTCAATGAAATTTGAATATAACTCTCTTGAATTATTTATTTCAATATATCCTTTATTTCGTTTTTCAGTTATAATGATACGTTTTACACAAATTAAAAACCCAAGCCTTTATATGTATGATTTAAAAAATGGTCATAAATTACAATAACTAACTAATATCAATGTGATTTATAAAGAACCGCTCTTAATTAGAAGTATGGACTATATATATATATATAAAAAGATTCCTGTACTCCAGCACAGCCATCTTGGCTTTGCTAGAGTTTGATCTTGGCCGTTAGATCAGCATCCAACGGCCAAGATCAAAAAAAAAAAGGGCGGCGCTGCTGCAGGAGCGACGGCGGAGGGGCGGGAAGGATGCCCGACCACGGCGACGGCCGGGGGGGGGGGGAGTGCTGGCGGCAACAAGGGACGGGGGTGCGGCGCAGCGGGGTGGCGGACGGAGGCCGAGGGGTGGTGGGCGGGGGCCGAGGGGGCACGGCGGGGTGGCGACAAGGGCCGAGGGGCGCGGCTGGGTGGCGGCAGGGGCCGAGGGGCGCGACTGGGTGGCGGCGGGGGCCGAGGGGGGCGCGGCTGGGTGGCGGCGGGGGCCGAGGGGGCGCGGCTGGGTGGCGGCGGGGGCCGAGGGCGCGGCTGGGTGGCAGCGGGGGCCGAGGGGCGCGGCATGGTGGCGGGCGGGGGAGGGGGGACAGGGGGGCGTCGCACGGCCGGGTGGCGGGCGGGGGACGGGGTGGTGGGTGGGGGCCGGGGGGGGGGGGGGGAGGGGCGGGCGCGAGCGGCGGGATGGTGGGTGGGGGACGCGGTGGTGTCTCCCAACGGCGGGGCGGCAGGCCGGCAGGGGAAGAGGCGGGGAGGCTAGATCCGCCGCCCCGTCCCCTGCGGTTACGTTGGCCGGGGTGGCGTCGCATCGGCCGGTGGCGGCGGCGCCGTCGAAACTTTTTTATTTTTTATTGCTGGATATATATATGAGGGTGGGGGGGGTTGTACTGCAGCACAGCCAAGATGGCTGTGCTGCAGTGTTTCAGCCGTTGGATCAAATCCAACGGCTGAAACAAGCCCCCACTTCCCCCTTCTCCAGCAATAAAAACAAAAAAAAGTTTCTGGCGGCGCCGTCGTTGCCGCCGCCGCCAGCCGACACGACGCCACCCCGGCCGACGCTGCCACCCCGGCCGACATAACCGCGGGGGACGGGGCGGCAGATCTAGCCGCCCCGCCTCTTCCCCTGCCGGCCCGCAGCCCGGCCACCGGGCGACACCACCGCGTCCCCAGACCGCCACCCCGTCCCCCACCCGCCACCCCGCCGCGCCCCCTCGGCCCCCGCCCGCCACCCCGCCGTGCCCCCCCTCGGCCTCTGCCCGCCACCCTGCCGCGCCGCACCCCCGTCCCCTGTCGCCACCCCCCCCCCCCCCCGGCCGTCGCCGTGGCCGGACATCCCTTCCCGCCCCCTCCGCCGTTGCTCCTACGACAGCGCCGCCCCCTCTTTTTTTGATCTTGGCCGTTGGATGCTGATCCAACGGCCAACATCAAACTCCAGCACAGCCAAGATGGTTGTGCTGGAGTATATATATATATATATATATATATATATATATATATAATTAACCTTTTTATTTTCAAACTTGTGTGCATTAATATGATTTTTTTAATTTCTATTAACCCTTGTTTTTGACATATAATTAGATTCAGTAAATGATTACCGATCGGAAAGAAAAAAAGTTATGAACGCTTGGAAAAGATATTAAGAATCTTTGCACGCATGTTTCTATTATGAGAATTCTCATGACAACGTACGTAGAAGGTTGTCTGCTTACAGAGAATGTTCGTCATTGACGACAAGAGAAGAAGGGACACAACACCTTCAAATACAACTGTTCAAGGAAGGGAAGAGACCTCTTTACATTTAAAAACTGAAAAGAAAAACTGAGACCATACATTGTATGAGGAAAGCAATTAGAAGTTTGGCTTAGAATTGACTGAAGATGAAGTGATTGGTTTGTCATCTTCTATTCCATAAATTGTGGATGATAGATTGAATCATGGGTTGTAGATATTTTGTTTTTCTTGAGTGTAATTTGATAATAATGGATTGAATAACATGGATGGCCAGTTGGGGACACATGGAAGAACATAATATTAGGTTGTAGTGAAAAACATAATAAAATAAAAGCATTCTTTTATTTTTTAATTTTCAAAATTCATTATTTAAAAATAAGTTCATGAAAGGAAGTAGTTGGCTACTCTCCTAATTTGGGCCTTGTAATTAGTACTGGACCTTATCATCTGGGCCAAGATCAATAATATTTAAGATACATAGTTCTAAGTGTTTTTTTTCAAGATGCTTAAGGGTTTTTTTTTAAATAGTGCCTTTTCTAAGTAATCCATAGTTTAATTCTTGTATTTTTTTCATGACAAAATAATGGGACGGAGGAAATTAGAATGTGAGCTAGGGTTAGTAACAAGCCAAGCCGATCAACTTTGTCCAACTTTGGTTAATTAGCTCATTGATTTCAAAGCAAAGCCGAGCCCGAGCGGAAGCTTGTTTAAATGGGAGCAAGCTGATCATGAGCCCAAGTTCAAAACAAGTCGAGCCTGAGCTAAGCCAAAACTAACTCCGCTTATTGCCAACCCTTATAATATAACTTAATTTTTAATCGAAATTTTTTGATCCTCCCAGGAGTATAATGGGGGCGCTGTTTGTCCCCACCGTCGATGATCAGAATCATCGACACCTGGGCATCGCCCTTTCTTTTTAATCAGACCATTATCCTTTTAATTGTCACAAGTTACCCCACCAAATATTACGTTGAATGAAAGTGAATAACTTATTTTCTTTCTTAAAGATTATTTAGTTTAAGATCAGGGCATATTGTCAGGTACCACTAGCGAGTTTGTACATATCTCTAAGCTTGCCATCCATTTTTTATCGGTTATGCAAGCATTTGGAGGTGGGTTTGTTCAACTTTTTGTATCATCTTCTTTTTATTCATCCATGATGTATCTCTAAAGATTAAAATAATGCTCAATTTAGAGCTGATGGTAAGATAAGGATGAGTTCCTTGACACATACTGCATGAATATCAAAATGTTTGATCCTTTTTATTTCAAGGTGATCAAAATGACCTTCTTGAACATGAAGAGCTAATCTACCGTGTATTTCTACTCAATATGTAAAAATCGATGCAATCTTGTTGTGAAGTTAGTTGTGGATCGATCGAAGTATAGATAGAAAATATGTGTGTGTGTTACGCTTGGTTTGATGGCGTGGAGTTAGCTCAGGGTTAACTACGTATTCCAAGCATTAATTAATCTCCGAGCTAATTGACACTAGATCATTATCAATATGATAAAACAAATTAAGTTTTAAAACACAAAGAGTATATATCAGGCTCTACCACACTGCATACATAAAATTGACAAGCTTGCAATCATAACTTACATAATATATTTGTCTTAATTTACATTTCTAGCTAGATTATGTAAATAATGTTTTATGGGTTTAATTTTATCCGCTTGATTTAGGAAGTAAAATTATATTAATTATGGAGTCTCGTCAACTTTTAATCATTCTCACTTGGAAATTAAGCATGGGATTAATGAGTTCATAATTGTTATAATTATTATATATACTTGTAAATTAAAATTTAGCTGATATATGATAGAAAAAAATGACAAGTTGTATTAGTTTTTTGCTACAAACAGCCTTCCCCGTGTCAAGAAGTAACTGATACACGATTATGTGTGTCTAGTACATAATAACACCACTGCAACTATATATATTTCTTTTATTGTTGCACAATCAAGTTTATTTATATCATTTACTTTATTATCCTAACTAATTACAGAATACAAAATAGTTATTAAACTTGTGGCAAACAAACATTAATCTTCACGACCGATTAATTCGGACAGGGACAGCAAGAAGTGGGACAACCTTCCCCAGCACAATCTCATAATGGTCGGTCATGTCCAGATCCTTGCCCTCCATCTTGTCCGGCAATTCCCATGCAAAAGAGTGCACCATCGACGCCAACATCATTTGCAACAACCGATCAGCAAGGAGCATCCCGGGGCAAATTCTCCGGCCAGCGCCGAATGGGATGAGCTCGTAGTCGAGTCCCCGGAAGTCGATCTTCGATCCCAAGAACCTCTCCGGCCTGAAAGACTCCGGCTCCGGCCATATCTTGCCATCACGTCCGATTTGCCATGCATTGATGAGGACCTGTGATCCCTTCGGAATCCGGTAGCCGGAGACTTCAACGTCGGCAATGGCTTGCCGTGGGACGAGGAGAGGTCCCGGCGGGTGGAGTCGGAGAGTCTCCTTGAGTACTGCTCGGAGGTATGGCAGACAGGGCAAGTCGTCTTCTTCTATTCTCTCCCTGGGCCGACGACGTCCATGAGCTCAGCTCGGACCCTGTCCATGGCCGTGGGGCAGCGGAGCAGCTCCGTCATTGCCCACTCGAGCGTCGACGACGTGGTGTCCGTGCCCGCAACGAATAATTCCTGATCATGAATTTGGTAGCATAGTTAGTCACATAATTAAATTTTAAATTCTAGCCTTGAACACTAACTATATATAACAATTGCTTTCGAAAAAACCTATGTTATAGCTAAGAATGATGGAGTTTAAAGTTAATCAAAACTAAATGTGTTAAATTAAAGGACTAGATTTTGGTCCAAACTAAAGTAATATCGATTTAGTTCGATTATCATTAAATATCAGTTCAATTCAGTTTAGTCCTTGATAAACTTTCTAAGGGCAAGAATTTTATTTTAGAGCCAAAATGAAATGAAACTGATTGGAAAGTCGAAGTAATTATAAATAATGTGAGTTATTATTAATTTTTTCATTTATTTGTAATTTATTTTAGATATTTATCATAATATTTACACATAGAATACTAATTTGACTTATAACTTTGTTTAGCATAAAGAAATAATTAATATTAATATAATTTTAATAGTTTTGGTCTAAATAAATTAAACTAAAATATTTTAATTCAGCTTAGTTCAACTAAATGGTTTAGTTCAGTTAACTGTGGAGATTTTGGTTTGGTGGGAACCAACCGACCAAATGCTCAGTCAATAAATTTAGTCAAAATACTTGATTTGACCAAGAAATGCTGACCCCGGTTTCTCTTCCATTATTGTTGAGTTCTCGCCCACAAGTTATACTCGGTGAGTTTGAATAACTAAATTGTCAAAATCTTTTGACTTCCTTAATTTCTAAGCTATTCTACACATTATAGTGATTTTTTTTTACTTTTTCCATATAAATATTATACATTTCCAAAGACCTAATGCAAATCTCTTGACAACCTTTCTAGGTTACGACAATGTCACTTATATATTTCTTAATCTAATAAACACATTTTAAATTAACAAAATTAATAATTAATTAACTTTATAAAATTATGAATTTATAATTATTAAAATTATGATTGCATAATAAATTACTAATTAATTAAGTAAAATTTCAGACATTTTCAACCAAAACTTGTTGTATTTTGGGGAACTTGAAATGATCTCATTAGGATCTCTGTAGTTATATATAAATAAGAAAAATTAATCGATTTTTTAAATTATGAAAATTTTCACTCTCAAATATTTTTATAAAATTAGAAAAATTTAATTTATTGTGAAAAGAGATTTGGGGCACCATATAAGATTTGATTGTGTATGCATATTTATTTGGTAAATAAATTATTTAAAACTCATATATATAATACAAGCCTTATATACATGAGGTATAATTTATATATTTTATATGAATTACGCCTTTTATTTAAATCAATGTAATGAGTCTCACTAGTCAAAATTTACATAGATAAATAGAAAAGTAAATAATGAAGATAAATGTAAAATTTTAAGTCAATTTAATGTTTTTAACATATTCATCTTAATTATGAAAATAATTATAATAAGTATTAATTTCAAGATATCTATTAACTACTGACTTTTAGAAAAATATAAAAATAGGTTATAGTGTTGTTAAAAAAATATAAAATTTTATCAACTTATTATTTATGCACCATATTTTTAATGTATATAAATTTTATTTTGTGGGTCCTATTAAAAAGGGTTCAAATTAAATATATAAATCAAGGTGTAGCTCATCTCTTTTTTTTCCAACATAATTTTATTAATCATCAATTATATATGTTAATTATTATTAATTAACTACTACCTAAATCTACTAATTATCAATTAGTAGTTAATTAATAAAATTTGGTAAAAACAAAACTCTTACCACAAAGAGACTATTCATTTGGAGGTTATAGTCTCCACCTTCAGCTTCCCCCTCCTTCTCTTGCTCAAGGAGCACCTCCAACAAGTCCTCCTTCTTCTCCCTCCCCCTCCGCCGCTCTTCTATCAGCACATCGAATATCGCGTGCACTTTCCTCAGCAACTCCGCCGACTTACGCCGCCGCCCCTGAAGGTCGACCAGACGCAGCACCGGGAAGAAGTCGGCCGGATTCGGCTTCGCTGCCTCGATGTTCAGCTCCCGGCACAGAGCTTGGAACTGTGCCGCCGTCTCCGAGCCGAGCTGCACCATGTCGACGGAGAACTCGAGATTGGAGATGACGTTGTTCAGCGTCCCCTGGGCCAGCCTCCGGACTCCGACGGCCCGCCGGGCTCTTCCGGCGTCGTCGAGGGCGGCCCGGAGCTCCTCGAACTTCTTCCTCCTCACCCCCTGGCTGGCCTCCAAGCTCCTGGAGCTGAACAGGTGCTTATTGTACAGCGCCCGGAGGCGGTGCCACTTGGGGTCCGGCGGCCGCCACACCACGCTGGTCATGTGGTGGCCACCGGATCGGAGTACGTCGAACACGAAGCGGCCGGAGAGCCCCCGTCGTTCTTGTGCAGGGCCTCCCGGGCCAGCTCCGGCGACGAAATAACTATGGTGGTGACGCAGCCGAAGCGGAGGGTCATGAGCGGGCCGTAGGAGGCGGCGAGCTCGGCGAGGCAGCGGTGAGGGTCGTCCCGGCCGCGGAGGAGGTTGAGGTTGCCGACGAGGGGAGAGGGGTCGGCCCCGGCGGGAGAGGATGGTGGTGCTTCTTCTTCTTCTTCTTCATGGAGAGGAGTGCTAGCATGCAATAGGAAGAAGGCAATAACAAACATATCCAATATAGGATCACTGTGGTTGAGTACTCCATGGTTGGTTTAATTTTTTTTAATGGGTTTGGGGCGTTGGGAGGCTTATTTATAGCGTTGGAGGGATGATTAAAAATTATTAGGAATACCACTATCAAGGCCGTCGGTTTGAAAATATTTGTGAAGTGTGAATTGTGAACGCGGGGATGACGCTACTGGCGGGGAAAACTTTCAATGGCGGCGACGAAGCGAGTGGTAAGTGATGAAAATAGTAAAATAATCTAATTTATGCACGTAATTCGGTGAGGTAGGTGTACCATCAAGTAAAAAAACATGGTGTTAAGGGGCAAAATAAAATTAATTGAATCGAATAAATTTTTTATCATTGATTTACGAAGAAATGACTCGTGATAATTATTTTAAATATTACTGGAACTTTGAAGAGATAACTCATATTAGTTAAAATTAAAATAATGAAATTTTGAATGAGAAGAGTTGAAAATATGGTGGACTTAAAGCAATATTGAAAAATCTCATTATTTATGGACTTGTCAACGGATACAACTAATTTTTAATTATTTGTAAATTTGCCATTGGTTACAACAAATTTAATTTATTTGAGATTTTTTGATAAATTTTAGATAAAATCTAAATAAAATATCAAATATGACCGAAAATTTTCCCAAAAATTGGATTTTCACGTAAAGATATCAAGCATAAAAAATATTCTTAAGCATTCGTAATAATAGCCACACCTTATATTCTTTAAATGGAACCTCACATTTTTATTTTCACTCACAAACTAGAGGTTCTCTAAGAGGTCATGCAAAAAATTAGTAGATTTTGAGAAAAACTCAAATAAAATATGTTTATTGAAATATCAATGTATTTTTTAAGGTAGCCTAGTCTAGTTGAGTTAATGTGCTTACTTGGCTTAGTCCAACCCCCTTGCTAGCATAGGTTAGTTGACTCCATGTGTTCACTCTGCTTGGTCTAGCCCCTTTGCTAGCCTAATCTGGCCCTAGTCTAATTGAGTCCATGTACTCACTCGATTTAGTGTAATTCCTTTACTAGCCTAATTTGGTTGAATCCATGCACTCACCCAACTTAATTCAGCCCACTTACTTATCTGGTTGAATTCATGTATTTGTTTGACTCAATTTACTTGGCATAGTTGAGTTACATACTCACTTTGCATTGTTCCTTGTTGAATTAAATCGTTGATTTACGTTGATTTGCCTCGTAAGAGTGAAAGAAGAATCTTTGTAATGGAGGGTTTCTCTGTGAATTTTTGTACCTCAAAATAATTATTAATAAAAAGTTAAACTTATGATATTTTTCCATGTAAATTTTGTACTTAGTAATTATTCTAATTACGATATTTTAGTGATAAATAAGCATTAATATAACCCCAAACACATGACAACAACCCCATTTTCATTTTTTTCGAACTTTATTCAAAAGCCCAGATGTGTACCACAATTTTGCACAAACAGTGGGCATGGTCGGGTTTTGCTGGTCTATTATGGTTTAGATGGGTCGGATTTCACGGTGCTCAAACCTAATGACACCCCATTATTTGAAATCGAATAATTGAGGGAACGCTTACCATTTGTTGTCCCTAGATTGTATATTCTCCTGGTGAATCTCCTATTGGACAAACTCATTTTCAGAATTAGCAGGTAACCATCATAATTAATATGTGCCCGACTTTCCGTCCTCACCAAAAGTTTTGTTTTCCAAGCAACCCTAAAAGTCTCGAGCATATCATCTTTGATTTTGACACCGATGTTTTTAGTCACCTTTCTATCTACTTAAATACAATATAAATAGAGATATAGGTGCAGACATGGTTGATAATGTATCAACTAGCTAAGCAAGCAATGCTCAGTTCAATCCCTTGTGAACTTGCATCAAATTGTCAACCACATGTTAAGTTGGAATATGAACAAACCATGAGACAATCTATGTGGAAAGAAGTATACACAGAAGATTTATATGTAGCTGACATCTTGGTTGTAGATCTAGTCAAGTAAATAACATTTATGAGTGATGATGTTATTGAGTTGGACTGTGGTAGGTAGCCCACATGGCCAATTGTTCTTCGCACAAAAAATGTTCACAATTTCAATCTTGATTGGTTTTGAAGCAAGATAAGTCCTGAGTTCACATTTGCTTTGTTGAATATATGGGATGCTACCAGGATTAAATTCTCCATAAAAAGAAGACGAAAGTGTAAGTTTGGTGAGCTTCTTTAGAGCGGGTCATATGTTCATATATGAGATTTCCACAAATGAGAATGATCTTATTATACATACTATAGTAACTATAAAATAATAATAATAATAATAATTAGAACGAGAAATTAACATTAATTATATAATTGATTTAATATTACTGTGCTGCAGCACAGGTAATATAGTTGTGCTTAATTTTTTTTACAGTCGTTCGAAAAAATAAAAATAATCTGGGTATGACAGAATTTTAATAAGTCCATCATGCCATGAATAGACTTTATCAAATGATCACCATCATCAGGGTAGGTGGCGGTTTAATTAAATGTATTTAATTTCATCAACCTTTAAATTAAAATTAACTCCAAATTCAAAATGTATTGTTCAGGAGATATTGCTTAATTAAATCACACTTTTCATATTTAAGTATTGCTTGTTATCTGTTGACTAAGATTGTAGCTCTGGCTATGTGGACTCTGGAGTCATACTCTTGTCCCTAATCCTTATAATAATAGCATAAAAAACCAAACACAATATGATGATTAAGGCAAAAGGTTGAAGTTCATCACGACAAAGTACCAATAAATATCTTGGTTCAGAAGAATAAGGGGTGTCAATCAAGTGGTTGAATTGAGTTTAACTATGCCTAAATTTAACTTGTTTATTTCAAGTTCGAGTCAAATAGGGAAAAACTTTAGTATTATTTATGTATTTTTTTATATAACTTAAGATAAAATTAATTATTAAAGTTTAAATAGTTCGATTTTGGTTTGATTATATGTGAAATTGTTTTTCAGGAACAAAATTATTATATTAGCATATAAAACCATTGTTATAATATAAGTATATTTATTATTATTTTACATTTTATGTAAATGACTAAATAAAAAACATTTTAACTATTGTATTTATATAAATTACCAAACTTAAAATCCAGTCGAGTTGAATGCAAGTGTTTTGAGTCAAATCGAATTAAACGCAAATTTACTCCTGCTCATTCTCGTTTAATTCAAATGACTCAAACGAAATCAAGTCAAACATCGAATTAATTCAAATGACTCAAACCAAGTCGAACATCAGATAAATTCGACCTCGATTGAACTATTAGTAATCTGAGTAGTTGAAGGTGAGCACGGGAGCGGCTAGAACACCACGTTGGTTGAATATTGCATTTATCATTTAACCTTGAAAACATTGTAATGACTTCCTAATCTTGTTTCTCATAAGTGGCGACACTTAACTTGTTATAAGGTACAACAAGACAAACATGAAGAAGCCAATGGCATTGTTGAAAGCAAACAAACGACTAAATCATTCACCCAATGACAACATACATTAACATCCATTTGGATAAGAACTGCATTTTTTGTTATCGTTTATGCTAAATGTAACAGCATACTTATCCGAGATTCAATCAGAGTATAAATGGTGACCACAGAAAATGATAGATTTCTGACATCTCATAAAAAACAATAACACAAGACTACAGATCTTTCTTAAGAAAATAGATGTCCACCTACCTGCAAGCAATGAACACCAACCATCACTTATGCGAAACATGAACAGGGTGAACAGATATTGATACCAAATTTGCAGATATCAAAAAGTATTATATCACAAAAAGTGTATACTAACTGAATACGCTGTATGTTATGCTATATGTCATACAAAACAGGGTGCAGTAGCTCACAGAAGGGCCATGCACATTTAGCAGGAAGCCAAAACTATTTTGTACATATGATGGTCGCAGGATATGGTCTTTAAAAGTATTTGGGGGCAAGTCTCATAGAAAGGTTTTACAGAGCAGCTTCTATTTCATCTGAAGCTACTGGTGCACCATTTGGTGCATCGCTTGCTCGGAGTTGAGAAGACACTTCATCAATGGCGGAGTTAAGTTGGGCTATCTTGTCCGTCAACACTTTTCGAGTCTTCTGTAATTGGCAAGTAACAAAACCACGGTATTTAATCAAACACTCTGCTACGCAATTACACAAATCAACAGAAAAAAAATGTAGAAGAAAAATAATCATGATAGGTGCCAGATTGTAGTTAAATCTTGCAGATCGGTAATGTATATGATTAGGAGAAACAGAAGAGAAAGAGCGAACCTCCAAAGCCTTTTCCTCGTCATAGATGAACTTTGGTAGCTTTCTCATCAAATCTTTCCTGTCAGCACCCGCTATGGCCTTGCTAATCTGAAACAGATAATACCAGTCACCCATATCTAATACTCAGAAAAAATTCTGATTTATTCTTAACCATGAGAAAAGCCTAGCAAGTCTATGTCCAATCAAAGAAAGAAATCGTATTATTGAATGCTATAGGCTCTCATCATCCCCTCCATTGTCCTTCCTTCAAAGAAGTCAACAGAAAAATATTTATCAAATACAACACCGAGACTCTAGGTTCGCTCACAAAAGTGGTTTGCTACTTTGCTAATATCTTCCAAACACATACAATAATAACATCATTAAAACATTATTCTAAACCTGATAGCATACAATACCTAGGATCATGATTGACCATGGAGACTAAGAAAAGGTGTGAATCACCTGAGGTGCATAGAAGCATCCAAGTGCTCCCACTACAAGCCCTCCCAGTATAAAGCCCCCAATAAAGACGCCTGCACTACTTGATCTTTCGCGTTCGCTGTTAATCACATGAAATAGCAACATTACTCAAGCTGCATGTATAAATATATTCCATTAACCAGTATCTAAATCAAGCACAAACAAACTTACAGCAAATACAAAAGATAACTAAAACAACTCATGACACACAGCTCCATAATCAGCATTCGTAGTTTAAGGTTAATACTTGACTGAAGCAAGTCTTGCACTTGAGGTTATATAATATAACAAAAAACCCAGTTATCCACTGGACACATTCTTTTAAGCGATTGATCACCTATTAATGTTACTTACATCATACAAATGGTTAAGGACTAGCATGCATCAATGAGAAAATCCAAAGACTTAAAGAAGGAAAAATAAGCATATTATGTGACTTCCCAAAAGAGATATAACAGCTACAGAACTCGATCATTTCAATACCTGTAAACAGCTCGAACTGTTAAGTTTCTTCTAGACTTGAACCGACTGGATGTGGGGCGAACTGCAAAGTTAATACTCCTTGATCCCATAAGGCATTGCTCTGATGACTTTAATGAAACACCTATATATAAAGAAATAAAATCAAGGACAAGAATCTTATCATTGAACATTTACAAAGGAAAAGAAAAAGGGAAAAACGAAAAAAGCAAACAAACTGCATAAAATAGGGCATGAAGTTAAACCAAATTAATGAGGAACCTAACAGACTTCTTCATTAATTCATAGAGACTGTTACTAGCACCCTCAAAAAAATAGAAAAAGCAATAAAAGGAGGTAGCACAGAGTAAATAAATAACAATATCCAAAGAAAACCACCAGATTCAATTTAAGTGTGCTAAATACACCTCACCAGATTCAATATAATACTTAGATTGCCAAACAATCTTCATTAAGTACATAAACACTACAATTCTGATCAACTTGCTTCTACTTCCTCAAGATCTAGGATTTTATCACTTTCATCCATACCAAACAAAAAACATGAATGGCCCCTTCAATTCACCATTCCAAGCGGTTGCAGCTCAGTCCATGGGCCACAATCAAAATCATACCCATGTAGCATCAGCACTCTAACATGCTAACCAAAAAATCACAGCACCAACAACAAACTCTACCAACCCCTTCATTTATAAATAAATAAATTAACAAATAAACGAATTCACCCCAAATTAATCCATGCACATCAAAAGTACATGCAGATTTCTTTGTTCGTGACAGATAATCCCATCAACAAAGAACAAATCCTATAAAAAATGCCAATGCATAATACGAACAATCCACTCCCTCAAGCTTCCCAAACCAACAAACTATGCGCCAAAAAGATAAATAATATTAATAATCAAGCCATTAATTTCCCTGCGTTCAACATTAGCAGCTCAATCCACACATCCTAACAAACTCAGATAGCAATCCCTAATCAGAACCCCAATCCGAACAAGAATGAACCATAATCCATGACCTCAAAAACACAAATAACCAACAAATACATCAAAACATTGCAGATGTCACACTTATCCCATCAATACTGTAAGAAATCCTCCAAAAAAATAAAAGGACCTACAACTCGATCACTCTATCACTACAACAACCAGCAAAAAATCCATAATCAGAACCCCAATCCGAACAAGAATGAACCAAACCATGGCCTCAAAAGCACAAATAACCAACAAATACATCAAAGCATTGCAGATTTCACACTTATCCCACCAATAATACAATAAATCCTCCAAAAAAATAAAGGGACCTACGATCAATCTACCACTACAACAACCAACAAAAAATGCCAAAAAAAACGGAAAATGAGTGATGAACCGAAAAATTGAGGTCGATCCCGTACCGGAGAAGGCAAGAATTTGCCGGGTTTGGGTACAAATCGCCGGCGATTGTGCGAAAGCTGCCATCTTTTTTTCCTGCAAAATTTGTGAAGAAATGTTTAGAGCAGATTTTTTTTTTTATTAGCTCGATAATATCTATGAACACGAGAAAGGTGGTTTTGACACGTGTTCACGACACGTGTACATGGCACGTGTGCAGCTAATACAGCCAAGGTTTGGCGGGGATGTTAATATCCCCATCCGTTATGAAATTAACAATCGTTCAAAACATAAATAAAATTAACAAAAGATTAATAAATAAAGCATAGGGGTAATAAAATTTTAATTAATAAATGATTGGATTTGATACTTAAATTTAAGTTAATTAATAGGTTTGGTATAGACAATACTTGATTAAATTTGACCCATGAACAACCCTTAATCAAGGATAAAAATTTCGACCGAATAATTAACGAGGACATTGTGGATATAGAGTTGGGCTTTTAAATTAATGATTATATGCTTATAATTGTGATTTCGTTAAACTGTGGAATAAAATTTTTTAAATTATTTTTAAGCCATTTGTGTACTAACATAGGGACCATATAAATTTGGTCATCAATGAAAAAAAAATTAAAGGACTCTAGCGAAACTAGCATTTTTTTTTATCATAGTATACATTATATCTTTTAAATAAAACAGCAAGTTCTTAAATTAAATACTTTTGATTGAAGCTAAAACAGTTCTACCCAAACGTGAATTCCAAGGTTCATCTTCGATAAAAGTATAGGATATTCGAAGTTCATACTATACATATATTTATATATATATATACATATATATATATAGCTACAGTTGCTTATCCAAGGAACACTTTTTATTTTAAGCAATTTAATGGGTCTAATAATTTAAAAGTTATATAAATAATTAAATAATAAATAATAAGAATAATTATAAAATTTCAACGGTCAAATGTTTCTAATATTTTTATCTGAATTATTAAAATAATTATAATATAAATTAATTTTAAAATATCTATTAGCTTGTGTATTTTTTAAAAATTTAAAAAATAGGTAATAATAATATTAAAAAATAAAATTATATTGACATGTAACCGATTATATATATATATATATTATGCTCTAATTAATAAAGGTTGAACTCAATATTGTTCTATGATTAAAACTATATATAAGAGATTTAACAAATCAAAATATTAACAAAAATTAAAAAAATAATAATAAATCAAATTATTGTAGTATATCTTCTTTCATTTATAATAGATCTTTTAGTTAGAGTCAATCAAATTTACATTTAATAAATTAAATTATTATAGTCTATGATATTATTCAACAAAAATTTAACAATATATTATGTAGTATATAAATAAATGGGCTTTAACCCGGCGTATCCTAATAACTACTTTCTTTTGATTCTTCCCTCTTACTCCGACTAGAGGATCACGCTCCACGTTTGATCCACAACCGAGCACCAACATATATAAATTATACAATAACAATAGTATAAAATTTTAATGGGATCATGAGCGATGCAACTCCATCATGGTTTGATTATAAGCATGAAGCCATCTCCCCACATGGAAATGTGCACTTCATTAATGACAGCAAAGAGCTAAACAGGGGATTGACTTCATCCTCTTACATGAAAAAAGTACACTTGGAATAATAATTAGGTTCAAGGAATCCACTTGAGTTGACTCATACACCATTGGTCATCTTGTAGATAAATATGCATCCGTATATGATCAGACTTTAATTATATGGTCATGATATGAATTGTACAACAATAAAACTAGCTTGTCAAACTTCTCCAATGCATGAGAATGATAAAATTTGAACACAATATTGAAAAGGAGCATTGAAGAAGCTGCCATGAAAACTGCAGCTTGTTCGAGCATTGAAAAACATCAAGACCTGGTGATCTTAAATACCATTGTTTTTAATGGATACCAAGCTTAAACGCATCCAAAATGGTGTTTTCTAAAAACCCAAAAGGGAGCAGGATCCAGTGATGGTGGATTAGAGGTGTAACAATTGAAAGGAAAGCTTGCAGTTGTTGGTCATGGCTGGTGGTGGTGGTGGAGGTGAGAGGCAGCTGGATCAAACACCTACATGGGCGGTTGCTGCTGTCTGTGCAGTTATCATACTCATCTCCATTGTCTTAGAAAAATTCCTTCATAGGCTTGGAGAGGTTCTTATAAATGTCCTCTTTGCCTGGCTTCAATTTGTCTTGCTTTTATATATATGTTGCTTAATCTTCTTCTTCTTGGTTCTACTGATCTATTGTTTGCGTTGATCAGTGGTTTACACAGAAACGCAAGACAGCACTCTTTGAAGCTCTTGCGAAAGTTAAATCTGGTGAGTGTTCAAGAAATGTGTTCTCTACTCGTATTGATGATTGAGGGGTTAGGATTTGTAGTAGTAGACAAATTGCCAAACCTCACTAATTCTGAGTGTAATTTGTGTTCTCTTGTTTGCTTGTCTTGCAATTCAATTGCCATATTACCATAGCATAACTAATTGTCATTTTCATGACAGTATCAAATGGTTTGGTTACTTATGATTTTTATCTCTACGTTGCAGAGTTGATGATACTTGGTTTCATATCCTTACTATTAACATTTGGGCAGACCTACATTTCCCGCATCTGTATTGTAGAGAAGGCAGCTGACACAATGCTGCCCTGTGCAGTTACTAAAACTGAGGTCGTCAAAGAGACAGGAGATGCCCAACATAAGAGGCTTCAATGGGAAGAAGTTCTTGTCAGGCTTAGTTTACAACGAAGAATGTTGGCAGCAGGATCTCTACCTTATAAATGTCCTCAGGTTAATTAATCAATCCTCATTGAAAAGTTTTCTTTTCAAGGTTATTTAATCATTGTCTTTCTTTTTTTTTTTTTGTGATCTTGCCATGTTTATATACTTGATGGTGATGATGATGAGGATATCTTTCTATAACCTAGTAACGAATAAATGTCTGCCTGGTATTTGATGCATTTCCCACAATAGGGAAAGGTTCCACTGGTTTCCACAGAAGGTATACATCAGTTGCACATCTTCATATTCTTCTTGGCTGTGTTTCATGTAGCTTGTAGTGCTATGATCATGGCCCTTGGAAGATTAAAGGTTAGATGAACAAGTTGGAGCAAATTCGTTCATCTTATTCATAGACAACTAATTTATATCATAAGTCTGTATAAGGTTCATGATCTTTTGTTGCAGATTCGTCGGTGGAAAGAATGGGAAAAAGAAACACTGTCTCCTGATTATGAATTCTCAAATGGTATCTGTCACTTTAACAAGCTAAGAGGATCAATGTATGTCAAAGCAAAGTTCAAATGTACTGATCAACATAGCAAATCTCTGTTTCAGATCCTTCAAGATTTCGATTTTCCCATGACACAACTTTTGTGAAAGCTCATACAAGCTGGTGGACAAGAATGACAATATTATTCTACCTAGTAAGAACCTTTCTCAGCCATACACAGTTTCCAATATTTGATGTTTGATGTTTAGGTGTATTTTTAAATCTGTTTGATTTTTATCTTGGATTTTCATTAGACTTTAATTGTCTTCTGAAAAATCCAGCTTGAAATTTTTTGTCATTATAAATCCCCCACAAAACTATCATATTCTATGATCTAATTCCAAGGTCATTTCAATGCAGATGAGCTTTTTTCGACAGTTTTTCAGATCCGTTCGTAAGACGGATTACTTAACCATGCGTCACGGATTTATTGCTGTAAGTATTTTAATGAGATAAGTTTCCCTTTTTTAGCATTTTTTTTAACAAAATCACAAATAGATGAACATGCTTCTCTAATGTGTAAGCTGTGATGATTTTAGGTTCATCTATCACCTGGAAGCAAATTTGACTTCCAAAAGTATATTAAGAGGTCACTTGAAGATGATTTCAAAGTTGTCGTATCAATAAGGTCTCTTTCCTCTATTTCTTTTTATTTCATTTAATGATAAATTATTTACAAAAAGACCTTGACATAAGCACAATAATTCAACCTTTCCTTCAAAATATTTCTTCAAAATCATCAAACCATCTAGCATGCTCTCTATTTAGCCATTATTTCTCAAGCAAATGAATTCTCCACCTTTAAGAAATATGAAGTTTCTCAACCTTTAGGCTAAGCATTGATATTTTTACAGTCCACTTTTATGGGCATCAGCTGTTATTTTTCTGCTTCTCAATGTTCGTGGTCAGTTGTTTTCTCTCCTACTCTTTGATGTTTAACACATTCCTCCAGCATAATTCTCATTGTTACTGAGACGACCAATTTCTCAAAATGTCGTTATTTCAGGATGGCAGACAATGTTCTGGGTTTCCATAATTCCTGTCATTGTAAGTGATCTTTTGTACAAAATCATCCTTTTCTTTTGTGGTTCCTGGATTGTTAATACACGATTTCTCACAGATAATATTGGCAGTAGGAGCAAAACTACAAGCTATTATTGCAAAGATGGCACTAGAAATCAAAGAACAGCATGCTGTTATACAAGGGATGCCTTTAGTCCAACCTAGTGACAATCATTTTTGGTTTGGCAGCCCAAGACTAGTCCTCTTTCTAATCCATTTCACCTTGTTTCAGGTCATTGTTGTTCCTTCTCTTTGGTTATTAGGAAAAATCAATAGGATATTTGATGCAAATTAAATTTTTTGGGAAATGTAATTTCAAGTTGTTTATATGCTTCTATTTTGCTTGCAGAATGCATTTGAAATCATATACTTCGTGTGGATATGGGTAATGATCCGATTCTACAAATTACTAACCTCTCCTTTAACATTTCTTTTTCATATTGAAATATCTACTTCTTTTGATAAATTGGTCAGTATGAGTTTGGATTGAGATCTTGCTTCCACAAAAATCTCCGCCTTATTATTGCAAGGGTTATTCTTGGGTAAGTTTGAATCATATCCCCTGCATACATTTTCTAATTCACCCTACTTCCACCAATAAGCTGATTGAGTTTCATTTGATCAATTATTTTGTAGTTTTGACTTTTATTTTACAACTTTGCAGGGCAGGAATGTTGTTTTTGTGCAGCTACATTACACTTCCACTTTACGCACTAGTATCTCAGGTATGCAGTCCTGTGAAATAGTTTTAGATAAGCCAGGAGCAAGGTCTCCTAACAGAAGCCATATGTCATGGCTTCATGATGTGTTACCACCATTTGTCTGCACGGGTTTGTTCTTATCCCGTGAAATTGATTGGTAAACTCCAGATGGGTTCCCAGATGAAGAAGTCTATATTTGATCAGCAGACAGCAAGAGCTCTAAAGAATTGGCATATGGCTGCAAAGAAGAAGCAAGGAGCAAGGTCTCCTAACAGGAAACTTGGACAAAGTCCAAGAGTAAGCCCAGGAGTAAGCCCAGGAGTGAGCCCAAGAGCATCTCCTGCTCACTCACTCCAGAGATTTAAAACCACTGGACACTTGAGTGGACCAAATTCCATGTCAACAAGGCAGTACTACTCGGATCAGGACACATCAGATGTTGAAATGGATGACATGTCTCCAATCTCACAGAGTGCTATTTTGGTGGCAAATTCTAGCAACAGCCATCAAAACAGTGGAGAAGCATCTAGCCCAAGACATGAACATGTTGATGAAGAAGATTTCTCATTTGCAAAGGCTGAACTAACTGCAAGAAACTAGTGGCGATGAGAAAAAATGCTACACCTATCACAATTACCGCCCTCTTCACTACAGCTTTGATTTTTTATTTTCCTCATTTTGTGGAGTGATTCATGTAAGCTATGAAACTCCATAGGAGTAGAGTTTCTTTGGATTTAGCTCTTTTTTATGTTGTGATGAGAAATTATAAACCATGGATGATGTTCCTTATGCATGAAAATTTGCAGAATTTAAAATTTTAAGCTTCAGGGATCTCCATCATCCCCAAGGGAAAAATTTTATTGTTGATTCATATTGACAACAATAAGTTTGATAAATTACCGACATTTAATGTTTTACAGAACCATACTAGTTTACAACATAAAATTGATGATATTTTCTCTCCACAAGTGTCAAATCTTCTTCTTTGCCAATCTGCATTACCCTCTTCTTCCCTGACCTGATCACCATGGGGCTCTGTTGGTGAACTCCATGAAAAACAAGTTCCTCCTTGGAATAATATCAACCATATGGCTGACATTCCCAGACACCAAGTTGATACAAATAATAATTCCCTCAGGAGGAATCAGTCTTTCGCCGCAGCCCGCTGCTTTGCCCCGACAGCGAAGAACTCTGTTATAACTTCCAAAGGCATTCCCTTTGTTTCTGGGACCTTTAGAAACACAAACAACCAGGAGATACAGCAAACCACAGCATATATTGAAAAAACACCAGTTAGACCAATGGAAGTGAGCATGACAGGTAAAGAATATGTGACAATGATGTCACAGATCCAAAATGTCAAGCCACAAATGGCAATGCAGACTCCACGAACACTTGTAGGAAAGATCTCTGAGCAAAGGATGTTTGGAATGGGGCCGAAGCCCATGACGAAGCAGCAAAAATACACCACAACACTACTGGTGGAGACCACAGCATGTAGAACAGATCCCATCCTCACTACATTTGAAATCACTAGGATAATAAGCGACCCTATTAGAACAGGAAGCGTTGCAAGAAGTAGCCACCTGCCATGGAAAGAAACAACTCAATGGAGTGAATTATTTTTTGGAACACAACAGAAGATTATGTCAAAACAAAGGCTACGACTACGGGTGTTTGCATATTGTCTTACTTAAAGAGTAGGTACCTAAAAATAACTACAATCCATTGATACCTTGTCTTACTTAAAGTGTAGGCCATAAAAATAACCACAAAACTTAACCCAAGAGGATTGACAATCTGCCTACCGTAGTGATTGCATAAAGCTAGTTACTTCTGAGCTTGAGTTTAGATTGTTAAAACAGTACGAGATAAAATGGATGGAAATAATAATATAAGACTAAGAAAACAAATCTATAATTTTCTTTTCATTTGAGTAAGCACATCTTTATTGTCCTGCATAAGTTGCTAAGACAAAGACTATCATACCTTCTGCCAGATATGTCCATTAATCTCATGGCAACAGCAATACATGGCAGCATCAAAAAGGTTGTGGCAGAACTTATCAGAAGTGAAGCAGAAGTCGAGCTAATGCCCATGTTTGAAAGAAGAACTCCAACACCAGCTTGCTCAAGGATCTGAGGGGTGTAGTAAAGAACACCATTTATGCCAGAAAACTGCAAAACACAAAAGAGAGAAACTAGGATTAGTACCATGAGTACCATAAGAGTCCTCTAATACAGTCATGCAGCTTCCTATCAGCCACAACCAGTTCATTCCTAATAGAATCATCATCGTCTTTAATGCTTCCCCTAGGCCTAAACTAACCATTGCAGACAAATGGTTGCACCATAGGAATGACATAGAGACACAGACTTGTAGACCGTCATTTTTAAAAAATGGCACTGTCTAACTGTCAATGAAGGAAAATATTTACTCCTACAGACTAACGTAGTAAAAAGAAAACCCAAAAAATCAAAACACCAAATCAGCTAATCAATGCAAATTTGTAGCAACTTCAAAGGAAAACGAGCGGACGGCAGATAGATACTTGTTTCAGTTTATATAACATAAATTTGTTACTATGTTCCTTTGTTTAAATTTATCTTGAAAAAAATCACAATATCACATGCTTGCTATCAGAGGAGAGTTCAACTTAAAACGTTTAAAACAAGACAAAGAAATAGACTACATGCCTGCTGGAGAATCTGAATTCCTATTCCAACAATTAAAGCATGCTTCACTCCCGGCTCCAAGAGGTCCTTCCACTTTGGTCCTTTTGTAGCTGTTTCAGATGGGTGAACCATGGCAGGACCCACCGCATTCTGCTGCAGGAGCTCCTTGGAATAAAGAGCCGGTTGACTCACCAAAGCAGCAGCCTGTATTAACTCACCCTCCACAGGCTCATCAATTGGAGGAATAGAAACTATTGATCCTCTCCTCGACACATTGCCACCTTCCTGGTGCAAATAAATCCTCTTGAATCCTCCTTCTTTCCCACTTTCTCCTTCTCTCTGACCACTTCCAAGCCAGCTGCCAGCCACCTCCAATGCCCATGCTACTAACAGCTTCTCCATTTCCTTGCATAAGACTGCTATTTCTTCTCATGCTAAGAGCACTACCATGAGATGTTGGCATGAGATCCTTCCCTTCCATGCTAGTTGCTTGACGGGATAAAAGCGGGCTGTGCAAATTATCATCAGATTCAGCACCAACACCATCAGAGTGATAATCTTCACCTTCTCTTTGGAGGCTCTCCTCGTCCCAATCTTCTGGCTTATTTTGCCCTGCCACACTAAACATGCTTCCAAAATTTGGAAAGAGAGCATTACGCATGCTTCCCATTTCAGGAAGCTTCTCATGGACACTGCCAAAAAGTGTGACCATAGGATCCATAAGGGACATGCTTCGACTGTCCATGCTCCCATGGCGAGACACAAGACTAAGAACACTTTGTCCAGTTACAGGTCTGGCGACCCATGACATACCCTCTTCAGGGCCATATAGCTTGATCTTCTCCTTATTAGCAGCATCCTCATCATCAGCCATTCCATCTGCAGGACCTATTATGTACTCTTCAATAGTTGTCTCACCTCCCACTCCCAGGCCCTCAACAAGAAGAGCCATTTCTCCTACAATATAGCACGTTAATTAGAAGCCTCCAACCAAAACATACACCTTCAAGCAATTTTTACCAAGCATTAATTTTTCTAATATCTTCAGAACTACGGATAATACTAAGACGAGTTCTTCCATAAGCTAGGCTTAGAAAGGCAACCAAGGTGAATTCACGGGAGATGTACCAATCAAGAATCTAACAATGACAGGACAATAATGGTGGTGGTAATGAAGGTCATGATAAAAGAGACTTACTGTAACTATATCATGCAGATAAATTTAAGATAACTTTCATGTAGTTCTTGTAAGGAACATAGTTTTTCATTGGAACTATATCATGCAGATAAATTTAAGATAACTTTCATGTAGTTCTTGCAAGGAACATAGTTTTTCATTGGAACGAATAGTTTCCAAAAAGCAAGGTTCTCAAGAAACATCATTCAGTTTTGTTGACCAGAAAAGCCACGTCCAATTTTGGGTTAATGTAAACCACTATGAACCAGTCATGGCTGGACTAGACCATGTATGAATAGTAAATCACTACTTTTACTCAATAAAGTAGCAGGCTGCACATACCTATTATCTGCAGGTTTAGCTGATTAGGTTGTCAAATCTCTTTTCTTTTTCTTTTTCTTTTCTCTGGTCTTTCTAACACAAACTTTGCAATTCTACGCCTCTTAAAAATAGCCTCATTTGTATTCCTTTCCAAGAAAAATCTATAACAGACCTGAAACATCTGCATGTCCGCGTAGTCTCTGTAATACCTGCTTTGCCTCCAGCATCTGCCCTTTGCTTACAAGCCAGCGTGGAGATTCTGGCAAAAAAAATACAGTCAAGACAAAGTACACAAGCGAGGGAATGGATAGGACCCCAAGCATAAGTCTCCAACTTGGACTCTCCGTCAATGACATTACGAAAACCATGCAATAGGATAGAAACATTCCACCAGACCCAGTGAACTGAGGCAAAGTATTTAACAACCCTCTAATATCAGATGGAGCTGTTTCAGATATGTATACAGGCACAAGAGTAACAGCTAATCCTATACCAAATCCATCCAAAAGTCTCCCCAAGAGAAGCACATATACATTGGGAGACCACAACATAAACAAACCACTGACAAAGTAGAGCATTGAGGAGATTATCAACATTGGTCGACGGCCCAGCCAATCAGATATGGCCCCTGAACATGTGGTAATAAATGTAGCTCCAATGAGTGACATGGCAACTATCAACCCTTCTACAGTAGGTTCACTCTCCAGCTTGAATTCTTTTTTAATGTAGAGAACAGCTCCTGCAGCAACAATCAACGGCAAACAATCCAGTTCAAGTTTAGCCATCACGAATAAGAAGCACAAATTGCAATGTTCTAGTATGAGAAAACTACATTAAATTGTTTTTATGATAAAAAATGGAAAAGAAAGTGGTTCACTTCATTAAAGATTGAAGTAATGCAACATGATTGCAACTTTCTTAATTAAGGCTAGTACCTGCAATAGTTGCATTGTCCCAGCCTTGCAGCATGTTTCCAATGGAAGCAGCTATAGCAACAAGAACAGCTCCCTTCATCTTTGTAAAACAAACAAATTCCGATTTTCCAATCAATCAGCCTACAAAAAGTCTAACAAAGATTAGCTCCATATATCTACATCCATTCTCAAATCATACACTACCCAATGAATAGCATTGCCAGCATATAGCACTTCATCAAAGAAAAGACAGAATAAACAAAAAGTAAATCCTCCACTGCCAAAAAATCCAGAATTTAGAAACACTCAGAACCTTGGATAGGAATTTGGGAGATAAAAAGGAGACAAACATGCACTACCTAATACCCCTAAACTTTGTAAAACCTTCAAACCCGGGATGTAGTAGGATATTCTTCGTATGGAAGAGAAATCATGAAAAAGCTATAGCAAAATTAAAATAATTTATTCTTTTTACTCAAAAGATGAAGCAACTCAAAGAAAAAGAACAACAAACTTGCTAATTCATCCCTCAACTTTGCAGCAAAAGCATATACCTTTTCCCAAAAGCACCAAACAAGTATGCCTCTTATACCGCCCTTTCCAAAGGAATGAATCAATCTCCAAGGCCAAATGGGTTGACAGATCTAACGTAAATTACCAAGAGGTTGATGAATTCAATCAACGACCAAGAAATCAAACAACTTCATATTAGAAATCACCAAAAAAAAAAAAAGAACATAGAATTCAAAAACCTCAGAGCTTCATCAGCCCCCTGATTAATTCTTTCCCACCAACTCATCCAAAAACCAACACCCAACAAATGGGCACCCGTCAAATCTTCCAAAAACAAACCAAGATCAAAACTTCCAAGACCACCCACAATAAAATCTCTTCACTCTCACAGCCACAAGCTACCAAAACCATCCAACCCAGACAGTGCAACTGAGCAAGATCCAGTCAAACTACCATAAAAGGTTCAACACCATGTCCAAAGAAAACAAAAAGCCCCCTGCAACCAGACATCCCCCACCACTACTAAACTCCATTATTCTACTGTCAAATGGCACGACAATGAGGATGTTCGGCACGAACAGGGCCGGCTACCCATCTGTCTTATCACTATTGTTCAGTATATATACATAGTAGAGTAGCATGCATAAAAATCAAATCTTTACTCATGCTGGGAGAATATAGACAGTAAAAAACAAATCTTTGTTCATGCAGGGAGAATCTACCAGGGTGGTCGGAGAGAGAGAGCACGTGGGAGGAGCCAGGGGAGGGGAAGGGCGGCAGCTCCGGTGATATGGGAGCCTCGGCTCTTGCTCTTTGTCAATATAAAAAAATTATATTACATAATGACTATCCAGAATAATGGTGGTGTATATTCAATTATCAGTAAATTCGATCCGTTAATAAATTTAAAAATATTTGATTTAAATTTGAACTTTTTAGATATATAATATATTTAAAAATATTTAAATCAAATACGGATTTAAAATAATATAATTCAAATATATATTTTATAAAATTAGATTTTAAAATATTTAAAATAATTTTTTTATTTTTTTATTTTATATTAAAATTTATATTATTTATATTATATTATTTAATCACGTAGAATATTAACCAGATATAGGTTTGACCGATTCAAATCGATACAATAAATAACATTGATATAATTTTTTAATAAAATATAAATATAGCCATATTTGATGCGTATGTGACCTAAGCCCATCCGAACCCATCCCTAATTACTATTTTCATATTAAGTCCAATAGTTATTTAAGAAAAATAGCTCCTAGCTAAAAACTGAGTATATTAAAAAATGAATATGCTTGAATTTTAAAATTTAAAATAATTTGTATTATTTTCATTATTTAAAAAATTTATTTATAAGTATTTCCTTTCAATATAATAAAACGTAAATTTTGATTTATAAGCATATTTCCATGTAATTTAATTTGGTATTATTTTATCTAGTAATTTAAATTATAACTATTGTATATGCTATGAAATTTTTATATATTATTATTTCAGATGTTAGGCCTTTATTTTTTGAGAGTTAATTCATAACTTGATTAACCCAACTTTTTTGTATAATTTGATTAAACTCATCGCCAAATAGCCATACTACTTGAACATCATTTCTATCTTCTTCTTCATTTTTTTAACAAAAATTATCTATGTCGTCCTTGTGTACATCTAAAAGCTTATAGATTTTTGTTAAGTCATTGAACAAGTAATATATATCATACAATGACTTAAAAAACCATTTTTTATGATTTTAGTCCACAAACATGACAAGTGTTGCCACGTATTTATTCTGATCTTGATGGTTAAACTAATGTTCTATCACCTCTTTATTTAATTGTCATATGTAATACTCTATTGGGACAATTTATAGAGTGTATATAACTTGGTGGGAGATCATGTTTCATAGCTATCTCATATACATATACTCCTTGTTTCATATGTTAAATCCTAAATCCATTGATTTTTTAAAATGATTCACACAAATCAAAGCATATAAATACATTAAAGAAACCAATGAATTTTAATTTAATCCACCAAATTTTTTATTTTAAAAAACCCACAAAAATTAGTACTCAAGCAAAGTACTGTTTACACTTTTGACAACAATTTTACATCGTTCTTTGAAGTTTGAAGGGCAAAAGAAGGCTTCCCCATATGGAGGATGATAACAAAAATAATGAGGGAAGTGGGGTTCCATGACTCTGTCTTGTGGTTTACATGAGTGGATGTTTGGTTGTTGGGTCACACTTGCCTTCCATTATTTGGGTTGATTAAAAGGATCAAGAATCTCTCTCTCTTTCAAGGCCATGACACAAGTTGCAGCGCAGCTCTCCTGGGCAATTCACCAGCATCAAGATCAGAAAAAATTGTAACCCAGATCTGAGAGTAAAAGACAAGTGATCTTCAAAGTGCTGTTCTAGTGAAGGTTGGACCCATGTCTGATTGTGAGCTGCCAAATGCTCGGTGATGGTGAGAGGGAAAGGCAAAGTAGCGGAAGAACCTCCTAGAAAAGCCGATGGGATTACCCATACACCTAAATTCCTATTTCAACACGTAATAAACCAGAAGTTTTAATTATAATAGACATATCAATTTTACGCGAAAAAAAATACCAACCAATATGCACAACACCATTTTTGTGAAAACCCTAAATCTAGGGAAAATATACGGAGCATATGGCCGGAGCAAATCTACTATATCACAACTCCATATCAATGGCTATATGTATAGTTGTCCAATTGACACATTCGAAGGAATCAATGATACAAAAAATTTCACGGAAGAATAAACTCCATTAATACCAATTTATTATAATTTCAGCACAATTTGTATTAATCACAAATGAAGAGGCGAGTTACAATTGACGATCGTAAGCGGATCTCAACAAAACATTCATATTTTTTTAATCCACACAATTTTTCCCTTCTCCTCTAATTGCCCTTTTCTCTACACCAAAAAAGAAAAATGTATGTCGTTGTTTTTATATCTCTCACAACATAGAAACACGTTTTCTAAAAAAAGATTTGTTTTTTGCCCAAATTAGGGTTGCCTTTTGTCTATTTATGGGGGTGGAACAACCCAACAAAATTCCCCTTCCCGACTTCATAAAATACTTTTAGTTGGCATGAGAAGCTCCATCCATGCATGCTTCATTCTTGCACTAATTATATTTCTCATTTGACACAACTTTAGTCATCATGTCTAAAATATTTCTTTTAGTATAAATTTTTGTTAGCTCAAAAGATTTACTTTCCAACACATCTCTTACATAGTGATATCTCACATCAATGTGTTTACTCTTTGAATAAAAACTTAAATTCTTATTTTGGTAAATTGTACTCTAGCTATCACAGTGTATAATGCATCTCTCCTGTTTAACACCAATTTCATTCAAAAATTTCTTCGTCTATAGCATCTCTTTGCAAGCTTCTGTAGTGGGAATAAATTTGGCTTTAATTATGGATAATACAACACACTTTTGCAACCTAGATTGCCAAGACACAACCTCGTTAGCAAAATTAACAACAAACCCAGATTCTTCTCTCCAAATCACTTGATATGTCTACATCTGTGTAGCCAACCAACAAAAATTTATCATTTCCAAGATACAAACTCATTTTGGATGTACTTTTTAAGTACCTCATTATCCATTTAACTGTTTGTAAATGTTCTTTACTTGGATTTGCTAAATATCTGCTAACCGTTCCTCCTACATTAATATGTCCGGCTTTGTACAAACCATAGCATATATCAAACTACCAACAACAGAAGCATAAGGAACCTTTGTCATGTCCTTCATATCTGTTTCCCTCAAATTACTTTTTTCAACTTGAAGTGATCCCTAAGTGGAACTCCAATTGATTTTGCATCTTTTACGTTGAATTTTTCAAGCACATTTTCTATGTACTTTCCTATGATACCTAAAGTTTTCTAGCTCCCCTATCACACCAAATAGACATTCCAAAGATTTACTATGCTGATCCCAAATCCTTTATTGCAAAGGATTTGTTTAAGTTCTTCTTTAAATTTGGAACCTTGGCTCCATCATGCCCTACAATCAATATGCCATCCACATAAATCAACAGATTAATAAAGTCAATATCATCAAATCTATTGATGAACACACAGTGATAAGAAACAAATTTCTTGTACCTATTACTTTCCATAAAAGAATCAAACTTTTTGTATCACTCTTTAGGAGTTTGCTTCAAACCATACAAACTCTTTACGAGTCAGCACACCATCTAATCTTTTCCTCTAACTTTAAAACATTATGTTTGCTCCATGAATATGGTCTCCTCAAAATTACCATGAAGAAAGGTCGTCTTCACATCTAACTATTCAACTCTCAAATTCAAACTTGCAGCCAAAGCTAGAACAATTCTAATAGAAGACATTTTAACAACATGAGAAAAATTTCGTTGAAATCAATATCTTTCTTTTGTCCAAAGCCCTTCACAACCAACCTTGCCTTGTACCTTGGCTGTGTGTTGTTTTCTTCATTTTTAATCCTATAGACCTATTTATTCTTTAATTTTCCCTTTGCCTTAAGAAGATCCACCAACTCATAGGTGTGATTATCATACAGAGATTTCATCTCATCTTGCATGCCTTCAACCACTTCTCCTTTTCTACATGAGCTTTGACCTCACTAAAATTTTCTAGTTCTCCACATTCAGTGATTTTCAGAGATTCTGATGATGGATATCTTATTGATAGAACTAGTTCACGAGCTAATCTCCTTACATTAGTTAGCTCCTTGTGATCAGAATCTGTTTGTTCATATCCAACATCAAGAACAAACTCATTAGAAATATCATCAGTCACCTCATCCTCACCCTCATCATCACTAGGTGGGGGAATAATTGTGTCATTTTGAGCCTCCTTTTCACTTCTAGTTGAGGTTGAAGGTTCTTTTATCTTTTATAAGCTTTTGTGAGATTTTGTTTGAGGAACTTCTTCCTTACCAAAGTCCTCAACTATTTAATCCTTCCTGAAATCTATGTCACTACTTCGAATCGGTTTTTTATTCTTAAAATCCAAAAGTTTGTAACCAAACTTATTATCACTATATCCTAGAAAAATACATTACACAACTCTAGAGTCAAGCTTAGCCAAGGCTTTACAACCAAAGACTCTCACATGAGAATAGTTGACCTTTTTGTCACTCCAAACTCTTTCTAGTATGTCATTATCTAGGACATGTGTGGTGATCTATTAATCAAATCATAAGTTGTGTTAATGGCCTTACCCCAGAAGCTTTTAGGAAATTGAGCTGAAGACAACATACTTCTAATCCTCTTAGAGACAGTCTTATTCATTCTTTCGGCCACTCCATTATGTTAGCGAGTATAAGGAACCATCTTCTCATGCCTAATTATATGCTTGCTACAATATTCATCAAACTTAACAGAACAATATTCACCACTATTATAACTTTTAAGGCATTTTAAGAGCTTGCCAGTTTCTCTTTCAACCAATATGTGAAAATTCTTAAAGATGCAAAAACATCACTTTTATTTTTCATATCATAAGCCCACACCTTCATAAAAGTATCATCAATAAAAATAAAAAAATAAATATAACCACCACGAGATTTTACATCTATAGGGCTACACACTTCAGTTTTTAAAAACTTAAGAACTTTTGATTTCTTTGTACTTATGCTTGTAAAGGATGTCATATGTTGTTTCCCCACTAAATAATGGTCACAATGACTAATTGTGATGTCATCTTAGAAAGGAGATTTATCTTCTTCAATGTCTTTAGTCCCTTCTCACTCATGTGTCTTAATCAATGGTACCATAAATTAGCAGTGGAATTAAATAATGAGATATTAACCACTCCTTGAATTAGACACATCTCAGTCTTGTACAAACTACAACAATTCTTCTTTTTGCAACAACAATAGAGCCTTTCATAAGTTTTTGCACACATTGTGCAAATTGTGAACTAAATCCTTCATCATCAAGCATTCTAGTTGACAACAAACTCATCCTCAAATCTGGAATATATCTGACATTTTTAAGCACTAATTTGTAACCCATATTTGTTACTATATATACATCTCCAAGTCCCACAATTTTGAAAGTATCTGTAACACCCCGTTTCGGCTCACCCGTGAACCGACCCGAAAATGTCACCGGCGACCGAACCGTTCGCTAATCTACTGGGTTCGGTTAAGCCGACCCGGATCTGCCCTCGGTGTCTCAAGATGGAGATGCAAACATGAAATGCATGGATGGGATGCGTGGGTTCTAACGTAGTCCTACATGCATGCTATGATGTACAAGCAAAGACAAGACAAAATAATAAATGAAAAAACCAAAAGAAAATATATACTATTTTATAAAAATACCGTAACACATAATAATCTACCCTAACATTCAACCATTATCTCATTCGTTTTTACCTGAGCCGAGTCTGTACTCCAAGGCTCCCTACTCATTCATATTTATCAGTTCGTTTCATAACAAGTAATTCACTCAAGCAAACACATCAAAATTATCGTTTACATAACAATAACACACCCTCATTATACGTTACATGCGACAGGTACATGTGTGCGCGGTTCCGTGCTGCTCCTCCGCAGTCCCGACAGCTTTCATCCTTCGCATTTCTCACCTACATATATATAG